>CM040240.1:82110966-82192509 GCA_022545495.1 Chrysanthemum lavandulifolium
GCTTAGACACCTCTAATAGGTCGTGGATCGAGCATACGATTGGGTAAAGACCCGTCCGTCCTCCACGGTGTTACAAAGTAGTCTAAATACTAACACTGAATTACTACGACTACAAGCTTTCTAACGAGTATACATACTTGAGGTGACCGACACTTTAAGTACTGGATTTACTAAATCCCAACACTTCGGAAGTGTGGTACATAATTGGCAAATGGTTAAAAGTCCCTCCGTTATACTTGTTCTCGATATCTGATGTTTTCGGGATTCATAGGTGGGCTGCCAAGGATAAGAAGAAAAGAAAAATTATAAAAGGGATTATGTTTATTACTTGTTGGATCATTTGGAAAGCTAGGAATTCTAAAAAATTTGAGGATTGAAGCATAGAGGTTAAAAGCATTATTTTAGATATTATGGGTTTTGGTTTCTTATGTTTTAAGAACCGTGGGGGGAATTCTAGCCTTAGTTGGGACAATTGGTGTAAGTTCGACTTGATGTAATTGTGGTTTGTGTTCGGTGCCCCTTCGCTTTTTGGGGTTGTTTTGGGTGGTTGTGAATAATAGTTAACTTTCAAAAAAACAATAACTTTTATTAATGTAGCTTCTTAGAAATAAGATAGAAAAAATCTTATTACAATACTTTTCTTACTCTTCCTTCCTCTACGCATGCATGATGTCGTATGTAATCTGTAGATTGAATTGTATACAAGTTCTATATTCGTCACGTAATATAGTCTATAGTCTATGTATTGCATGCACGATCTCAACTTCATTCATGATGTTTTCTCATATACTCGACTAGTTATAGATGGAGACCTTTTAGCTACCTCTTCTCGATGATCCTGGTCTATTCTCACGCTCATCCCACTTTCAGAACACTTTATGATATGTATATACACAGGGGCTGATCCAGACAAAAAATTAAGATGGGACATTTTTTTTAATTTTTATGTGTTAGCTCGAAAATAGAAGGAAAAAAATGACAAGCACGTTGACGAACTTAAAATTATCTAGTTCAAGTAATAATCTTGTTTAAAAAAAATTGTCAGCACTAAACAAATAGTTAACACTTAAATTTCATCACATGGTAAAAAAGCGATAAAGAAAGCTAAACAAAGAGTTAATATTCTAAACAAAGAGTTAATAAAAGTTAATTAGACATTAGTTCATAATCTATTTTTACATCAATTTGGAAATACATGGTAATATTATTATGAGCTTCTTCAAAACAAATTATAAAGGTAAGTGATGTGGAACAACTAATATACATTTTTAGTAAGCACTTGAATTTTTATTTATTTTTTTTATTTTTTTTAGAACGGCACCACACTTGAATCCGACCCCTGAGTTAAACCATCCAAATGGGCAGGCCCCAGGATCCGAACCACTAGGAGAGACCCGAGAAGGGAAATCCCTAAAACTCACGGCTTCGAACTAAGAGGAGAATTCAGATTTTCTTTGTCACTTGCAAGACTCGAACCCGGGTAAAACCCCTCCCCAAGCTTCAGAAGAAACTCAGGTGACCAACTCAGCTAAGTCAGTTGGTTAGCAAGCACTTGGTATTAACAAGATTGAATTAATATCTTAGCAATTAGCTTTAATGGACTAATGAAGCCATTTTTCTTTCATGTATTGCTATTGCACTATTAGATGTTGAATATAAAAGACTTTGACTTTTTCAGTAGTGAGATATTTTTGGGGAGGAGGCAAGTTACAATAATTCACATAAAATTAAAAAAATTTACACATAAAAATTTTTGGTAGGAGGGGTACATGACCACCGTGCACCCTTCTACCTTCGCCAATGGCGACAGTGGCAGTTGAAGTGGCCATTGAGAAGTCAGTTACATGTTCATATCTGGAACTCAACTCAACCCCTACAACTCCCTACACAACCACTCCAAAACCCTAAACCACTACCATTGTATACAACTACCACCACGACCTTCAAACCCATAACCATTAAGCCACTAACATTGTAAGGTTACCATCTTATCACAACAATATGTATTTCTAGAGAGAGAAAGTTTTAGTGAGAGAAAGTAGAAGGAACTAATGAATGATTAATGAAAATGATAATTGCAATTAGAACCAACAACCCTCTCCTTCTGGGAGGGGTATTTAGTGTTTACATAAGTAGGGTGTTTCCCTTGGTTCTAGAAGAACCTTCTATCACGACTCATGGGCTTACTACATGAGCCGTGAAATCAATTACAAACATTTATAAACCATATTAATTAACGACCTATTACAAATGAAATGACCTACACTTGATAATTAAAACATGTTCTAACAATCTCCCTAAGGGTTGGTCATCATTTGTTGTCTTGTTTAGGTCATTTGACGCCTTGAACTTCTTTGGCGTTCATGGCTTGTGACGTCTTTGATTCATTGCATCTTTGTTCTTTATTTTTGTTGTTGTGATCGGTTGTGAAATCGCATTTATCAACATCTTTAACTTTGATCTTTATCTCATAACTGCGATTCTTTGACTTTGATGTAGAATCTTTCCAAATTCTCTTTGCTTTTTGAGAGAACTTCAATTAGTGTTGATGTTGGTATGAGCATTTGAAGAGTCCGCACGATCTTTTCCACCCGTGAGCATCCATAAGAAGAAAACATAAAACATGGGTTAGAAATAATCCAAATAGCTTACAAGTTTGAACTTGAGAGAGTTAACGACATAGTGTGAAACCCAACTCTAATTCTTACAAAGGTCATTCTCGAACTGGAGTCCCACAAGTGAGATAACGCGATGTACCAAATACACCTGATTCGGATGAGTCACGAGGTACACCAAGCATCACCCCATGATCAGAGACCGTTTGAGACACACTAAGTGTAACCCACAAGGAGTTACCGAGTGACTGCTGTCGGTCGTTTGATGTTGACCGGCAGAATTTCCATTCAATCACCGAGGATCACAATTGTGAATCCCTCATAAATGTTACGCGCATTGCTAAGATCTGCATGGGACTCTAGAAAATGTCACTTGTGTCCTTATTGTTTGAACAACAAGTGATGAAATATATAAGTGTTCCTAAGAGATCTTTTTGATGAATCTCATGGCTCTAAACTCGATTAGTGCATTTTGATTTTCCAGAGCGGAGACTAGGGAGAGGGTCTCCTTCTTCAATACCAACAATCTCTAGAGAGAGTCGATAGATTACGTAGGGTTCCCCGTGAGAATGAAACAAGCTCTTTTGAGAGAACTTGAGTGGATTAGAAGGTTTAGTGCATTGCGTCATTTGGGTACATGACGACTTGTCTTCAATACCGATGTCATCTTGTGACAACCAAGAGCATATGAATTGAACCCGGTGTTCGCCCTAAGTTGAATAATTTGGAGGGCTATTTCTTTTCACCCTTTTCTTTAACTTTTCTTTTAATTCTTCAACTCCATCTTTCTCCGATTCTCATTTTCTCCTTTTCAATCATACCTAAGGACTTCTAAATACTAACTATTTGTGGTGTCCTTGGGTAGATCCCTCCGGCTCTGGCGGATCATAGGACGTTTATTCTAAACTTAGTCACCTTTAACTCCATGACTATCCTATGTTGCCACAAAAACCTTTTCTTGAAAAAATCTCTCAAGATGTTTATGATGAAAACATGTTTTGCTAACACCTTGAGAGTTTTGGTTTTTCAAATACTCCCCTCCACATGTGCTTATGAGTTTTGACCAAATCGCACGAGCAGAGGAAGAGCTCGCACTTTTGAATTGATCGACTCTTGATATACAATTCCCCGCGAGACACGGTTACGTTGTATAGTTAAAGAGTTACATTGTCAGCTTTTATGTGACAACTAGCTCTAATAACTACCTTGAAGATGTAAACACTCCTTGAAAAGGAGGTTAGACCCGTCAAAGTTCATGTCAATCAAGAGTGTCTCGAATTGGTACATTCTACTAAGATAAGTCTTGGAAGACTTATCTTTTCGATTACTGACATTCAAAGATCGTCAATTCATTGGTGATATCTGAGTCGAGCACGATATGAGATTCCATAACTTCCTGATCAATCAATTTTAATCACATTTCTCCCCCTCAAAAATAGCATATGAATTGTTGTTTTTGAAAAACATGTTGATTAAAATATGCTTTTTAAAGCGTTGAAAATTCATTTGGGAATTAATGGATTTCAAGAACATTTGAATTCGAACAAAGATTTTTGTTGCAAAACAGTTAAGAAGCTTTCGCTCCTTTAATTTGGATTGAGGCACTGAAATGTACCACAGGGTCCTTTCGTGGAATTAGATTTTGTTTTCGTTGAACAAAAGTACTCCCCCTCAAATACGGAAATATATTTGAGAGATAGCCTTCTTGAGTCAATTTGAATCGATTAATACACGTTGTAAAAACATATTATCAGATTTGTTGTGCTTATGAAAAATTCGAACTCAAGGTTTAACTGAAAAACATAATCAATTAAGATAAGCATACGAATGAAAGTAAAGAGTTAGAGTTATTACAGACATGATGTTTAAATGTTCGATAATGTTGCAACAAGAAAACTAAATAATCTATGATTATTCATTCGTGTCGATTGAAACGTCAAGATGTTCGGAACCCTTGCTCTTCCTCCAACATAGCCTTCCAGTCGTCTCATTTGAACTCGAAAATTGAGTCGTGAATTAATTTTCTTGACAAACTTTTCAGCTTGCTTAACATCGCTTCTCTTCCATGTCATGTTCCGCAACCAACGTTGTTTTCTGCCCGCTTGCAGATCGTCAAGAATGTTGACAAGCTCAACCTTTACCAGTATCAACGTATCATCACTGAACTTGTGAATTTCTTCGTATCCCATGAATTTAACGATGTTGTTCCTGATGAAGTTTAATCCAAAAGGTGTTGTGGTGAGCGATATCTGTTCTCGATCATAGATGCCGGGTGGTTGGAGATCGTGTTTGGTAAGATTCGACGTTTCGATAACTTTCAACGCCAAGATGAAGATCTTCAACTCGGACTTAATGACAAGATGCGGGATAAAAATGAGGATTGAGTTGAAGATATCATATTGTAAGCTACCGGGAAGATGCTCAAGTTTTCCTTGAATTTTGAGAAGATACATATCTTCGATATCGTTGAGATTCGAAACACGTAGTCGGCTTCATTGAAAGTGTATTCTTTATCATCAGCTCTGCGAACCGTTATGTTAGTCAGAAAATTGTACCCGTATTTATCCATAATCTCTGCACTTTTAATGGACAAGATCCGGTGGTTATAACACACTTTGTGTTTAGAAGTGAATGTGAGACGCCATTTGTAAAACCATTTACGCATATTTGGCCAGTGGAAGATGCCAAGTTCTGCCTCATCATTATATGTAACAACCGAAGAACTAAACAATTCAGCAACTTCTTCCTCCATTCCCTCTTGAGTGTAAACCGCAGCATGAAACTTAGACAGTGATGTTGCATACCGTTTCTCTGGATCTGTGTTGCCATACATCAGATATTCTAGATCATGATTAAAGAAATAAGGTGTGGGTACCTTGAGATTATGAGTATGACCCATGAGTGGTAACGGTTGAGAATAGTCATGAAACTTGAACGTTTTGGGAGCACTGGAGGGCAGCGAAACATCCCAAGTAATGTTCTCAGACATTGCTCGTGCAACTTCCTCAAGATTGTATTCAAATTGAAGCCTTGAAGTAGTGGAAGTCTTAAATTGTGTAAACCACCTTTCGTGAATAGTGGCAATGTGAGGGCAGGTTTAAGTTTACGCACCTTCATGATCTTTTCAAATTCTTTGTGAAACCAACAATGGAAGCTTCATTGGAAAGATCATCTTCTGGATGAGCATCAATCATATCTTCAAACCACTCAAACTGAGTCATGGAAGAGTCAATCCATTCTGGGGCATCATCTTGTTGCATGTTCAATGGTGGTTGGGATATGACTTGAGAAACAGTCTGTTGTGGAGGTTGATTAGAAGATTGTGGTTGAATTTCTTCTTCAGGTGAAATATTATGAGAAGTGGTTTGAAAACTAAAGATGACGCCAGAGTGAATTTGGTACGTTTGTCGCGTGGACGTGATTCATCATCTTTATCATCCGGCCTCTGCGTTTAGGCGAGATATCTTTGCACGATGCGATGCACTCTTCTTATCACCTCTTCATGGATTTGAGTATAGCGTCTCGAGTTCCACTTCTTCATCATCATTAATTATCTTCTCAAAAGTTGACTTTTGAGATCAACGACGAGCAAATTGGAAGGTTTTGTTTCAAGGGTTATCGGGTGTGTTTGAAGATGAGTGGCTACAACACCTTGAATCTTGTGATTAACATATGTGCGTAATGCCGATGGTAGTACTTCATTAATGCAACTTTACCTCTGTAGGAAGAACACATTTAAGTTTTTCAATCGCTTTCGTAATGGAAACTTAAGAACTGTTGATGTTGTTCTTGAAGTTGCTTTGTTATGTTTGAACTTGGGTTTGAAGAGGCGTAAGTCGCTTGAAGGACTTGAAATTTATCTTTTCGGTTGCTTCAGATGTTTGTCGAGAAGGAACCTTATCTTAAACGTGGTTTTTGAAGAAACATTCGTCTTTGACTGTTGATCTGAGGATGCTGGAGGTGGTTGGGTTAGTGATGTTGGAAGACGAGCATCACTTTCTGGATGTGGTTTATTAGTGAAAGCATCATCAAAATCTTCATTCTCAGATTCATCATTGTTGACAGAGTCTTCATTATCAGAACGAATGAATTGATCAGATTCATCTTTGGATGAAGAGAGTGCTGCGGAAGAGATTGAGTTATCCGATTCGGAAGATTCTGATTCATTCATGGGTTGTTGAAGTTGTTCAGAAATCACCTTAGAACCTGATCCTGCACCCTTCTTCTGCAATCTTTCAAGATCTGCTTGGTGATGACGTTTGGTGATAGCCAAGGTTTTCTTCAGAATTGCTTGTTCTTCTTTGTGAGTGCGAGGAGATTGAAGTGGTTGAGTTTGACTACTGATGGTTTTACCACGTTGTCTTGCAGCTTTTTCTTGTTTCACCTTGAGAAGTCTTTGAGTTTCTGCAGGGTTGGCATCTTCGTCGTGATGATGAACTTGTTCTTCTGCAGCAACATGTTCTGATTTGGACAAATCTTCATCAAGCAGCGAGGTTTTCGTGTGTTTAGCAGTGGATCTTCTTCCTCGTCCTTTAGATTTTTTAGGAATAATCCCAACGATTCCTGCTTTTTCTGCTTGATCATAGTCCATGTAAGCGGTCGTTTGCTTGATGCCATCATTCAAGAGACGGTCAGGAATTCTTAAGCCTTTCTTTGTTGTACTAGTGCTTTGAATTTTAACAGATTTCAGCACATGATCCATTTTACTAGTATGATACTTGTCTCCATTTGCCATGCGGTTGTCGATGGTTGGATCGGCTTTCATGAAGTATTCAATAAGAAGCTTGGTGTAACGAGCAAACGGAATTTTATACTCGCTTATTTTTAAACCGCGTGCTTGATAGATCATATCATTCCAAATTAGTTGTGCATAATCAAGATGTTGTGTATTGATGACACCCCAAAAGATTTGAAGAAGTTCCAAGCGTGGTGTTCATGACCGGTTGCCTTCCGGTATGAGAATGACCGAGTATGGTATACAAAGATAACCATGGTTGAGGAATGAATTTCCGGTTTACATCAGAACTCTTTGACAGCGGATAGGAAGACTCATCATAACCCATTTTTCTAAGAGATGCTGCAATTTAAGAGAACGATGGAGATGGCATGAACGATTTGGAAGTCTTTGTTTCTTCAAGAGGAAGATGAAGAACATCACGAAGAATGCTGACATCAAATTTGATTGGTGTTCTATCAATCTGGACTGTCATGATGGTGGAATCGGTATTTATCTTGAGTGAATGCCAGAATTGGTTTAAGTAGACCTCAGGGACACTTGCAGATAAAGTCAGAAGATGTCGACAGAAGTGCCTCTTAAGAATTTCCACTATTATCTGACATGTGGGATGACATAAAAGTCGTTCGAGATCAATTCGAGAGTTTGAAAGCCCAATGTTTCGTTCATCTTCAATGGGATACATGTCTCTTCTTGTGAGAGATCCTTGAGACATATTTAGACCTGAAATAAATCATTTGCCAAGATATCCAAAAATTGTAATGACATGTTAGACGAATAACTCATATGATCCTAACATACAAACAATGCGAACTCACAAAAACATTAATGTGTGAAACTCGCAAAATTAACTAAGTCATACTTGCGAATACATAGTAGAAACACACAACATGTCCTAAGTATTTGAAAAATCTTACTTTTTGAAAAATCTTAGAAAAATCATTTATTCCGCAAAATTAACTAAGTAAGTCATACTTTTTGAAAAATCTTGTTTAGTATTTGAAAGTTCCGTTTGAAGATTTTCAATGTTTTTCCAAGTTCGGACTTTTCTTGTTCAATTTTATAAATCTTTTCGTTATTTGACGCAACAATTTCATGCATTTGATGTTGAAGATTTTGTTCGATTAACGTAAGATTTTGAAAGGCCACTCAAAACTTGTTTCTCGAATGGTTTTATTTCAAAATCATTTATTCGTTTTCGACAACTCTCAAGTTCGTGATCAAGGAAGTAATCTCAACCCTAAGGTTTTGGTTTATCTAATTAAATTTTTCGCTTTTGGCTTGCAATGGCGTAAGTAATGAAGTCGATATTCGAATCGGACCATGAATTGCTTCACTGTTTCAATTTGCTCATTATTTTCATCATCATTAGGTCATCAAATGTAACCAATGGGTTAATTTGATCAACTTCATTATGATTAAATAATGATTCATGTTGAACAGATTGTCGCTCATCGATGCGTATGCAGACACAATTGCATTTATGAGGCATATATCGTTGTCGGTACACGAGATAGACCGTCGTGTCATAGACCGGTCCATTTGTCGTTTGATGATATGATGTTCTTGCATATTTGCCATCAAAACAATGCAGAATTTGCTTCCAAATCTTCATATTCATCATCCGAAAGAGTATACGCTATAAAACCTTGTTGAGTTTCACCGAGTTCTCCTCCTGCTTCATCCTTATATGCCATCAAGATGACTTGCTTATAGTAATCTCCTCCTCTCGGTTCGTGGTTCAGACAAGCATTAGCAAGATGTCCTTGCTTTTGCAATTATAGCAACGAATAGTAGATCCTCGCCGGTGAATTCCTGCTTCCACAACTTGAATATTTCTCTTGAAGTTATTATTACCCGATCCCCTGCCGATGTTTGACCATTCCAAGATACGAATACCCACTTGTAATCATACGACGACCACTAGTTCTGCTCGAACCTCAACTTTGCCACCTTGGATAAGCTGCGTGACTTTTGGGATTTGATGATGAACGAAGACGATTGTTTGATGAGTAGAGAACTTGGAGAAGGCTTTAGCAATAAAGGCCATTCCATGATTTAATGCTTCAAAGGCATCAACTTGATCATCATTGATTTGAGCAGAGTATGCGGTGTTAGTATCTCCTTCAAAGTGAGTTGATGAGAAGGTGTAGGTGGAGCATAACTAAAGTGACGTTGTTGTTGATCAAAAGCATGATTTGACTTTGGGTAAGGAGTTGGATAACCATGTGCCATGAGAGCAACTGATCAAGAATTGGTGGTTGAGGAAACCATGTGCCACGGGCTTCTTTATCTTTGAGAACTTCATATTGATGATGTTTCGATAATCATACAATAACCCATGCTTGACATCATGAAGATCCTTGACTTGTCGAACAAAAGTAACATACTTGTGCCAATCCGGTCCTAAGGAGTTCGAAACTTGGTGTTAATGGCAATGGTTGGAAGATCAATCTTATGTCGATGCAAATCATTGACCACATTTGTGAAACGATGATAATATGATTCAAGTGATTCCCAGTGCTCAATGGTAAACACATCAAAGTTGTGATATAGCTTAGACTCCATGTCGACCTTATTCGATTCAGTGCCTTCCATTAAAAGATGAATTTGTTCCACATAGCTTTTGGTTATGCGTACATCAATACTTTTGTAAATCGGATTAGAATTCCAAGAAGTATTTGTTGCATAGCAAGCTCATCGGCTTCAAGATGAAGTAGTTGTTACGGTGTTAAGCGACTAAGTGGAACAATTGTGATAGTATCGGTCTCGGTGGAGCAATTTGTGGGATCTCCGGAACAGTTTCGATTGGCATTTGAAACGGTCCTTCTAATATCACCTTCTTTAGATACTTGCCATGAGGTTTCTTGAGTTCCATGTACCTTAGAAATCGACTTGACCATTGCACATAATTGCAGGTGTAAGCATTGGAGGACAGTATCCCACCCACTTCATGAATCGATTGTTGACTTGTAACTTTCACACATTTGAGAGAACCAAGTTTGTTGTTGAGGATTTGTGGAACCATTGACGTTCGTTGTATACCTTGTTGAAGATGTTGTGGAGTATATTGTTGATTAAATTGTTGCCGATAAATTGCTTGTTGTTGATTCCATTGTTGATGTTGTGGTGAGTTGTTGTTGTTGTTGTTGATTATAAGTGTAAGGAAAGTAGTTAGATGATGGTGGTTGAGACATATTTGTTGATTGATGTTGATCGTGAAAGATAATTAAGGTTGAGGTTGATTAGACTTAGGTAGATGAGTAGAAGTAAACCAAACTTGCAGAAATCCAAACTTGCGGGCAAGAAACTCGCAGACAAGAAACTTGCAGAATTGCAAACTCGCAGAAATATTGACAGAAACTCGCCAAAACTGCAAACTCGCAGAACTTCAGTCAGAAACTCGCCAAAACTGCAAACTCGCCAAATTGCAGAAACTCGCCAAATTGCAGAAACTCGCCAAATTTCAGAACTCGCCAAATTTTGAAACTCGCCAAATATTGAAACTCGCCAAATTTCAAAACTCGCCAAATTTTGAAACTCGCCAAATTTCAGAACTCGCCAAAGTTCAGAACTCGCCAAATTTAGAAACTAGCCAAACTGCAAACTCGCAGAAATTCAAATAGAAACTCGCTGAATCGTGGCTAACTCGCCAAAACTCATAAAAACGCGCAGAACTCGCAGAAACACGTGTTGGTCCAAAAATCCATAAATTTCAATCTAAAACACGTTTTTAAGTACAATTTCTATTAAATCTAATCAATATTAACCTAAACTATCCTTGGCTCGATACCACTCAGTAAGGTTACCATCTTATCACAACAATATGTATTTCTAGAGAGAAAGTTTTAGTGAGAGAAAGTGGAAGGAACTAATGAATGATTAATGAAATGATAATTGCAATTAGAACCAACAACCTCTCCCTTCTAGGAGGGGTATTTATAGTGTTTACATAAGTAGGGTGTTTCCTCGGTTCTGAAGAACCTTCTATCACGGATCATGGGCTTACTACATGAAATGTGAAATCAATTACAAACATTTATAAACCATATTAATTAACGACCTATTACAAATGAAATGACCTACACTTGATAATTAAAACATGTTCCTAACAAACATCAATCAATACCCATACGAGTTTGAAAATTAATTGAAATCCATATTCGTATCAATCCGTTCACTACTAATCCGTTCAAATTTTGGCTTAACTTGTATGCGCATGGGTATGTGGAGTTTGTATTTAAATTTTAGAGTTAATTACATAAATCGCCTTTGTGGTTTACTTGTAGTAGCAAGTTTCGTTTTAACTCTCAAAATTACGCTCATTCATTCATGTGGTTGTCCATTTTGAGTTGACCCATCCTTTGACCGACGGGTGTTAGTTTGGGTCATTAACTATGGTCACGTGAGGCTAAAATCCATCCATTTTTGCTTGTAAACCACAACGACGATCCTTGTAACAACTTTATATGTTGTTCGGCGCGTTAGTTGTTGGGTTATATACCCGAATTTAAACCCACGTTGCTATTACCCGCAACTTAAAACATGATTTAAAACCCCCAACCAACCTCAATTTCCCCTAATTAAACCAACCAAATCCAACCCTAATTTCTATTCGCTACACACATCCAAAGGGCTGATCATTCGTCGAAAAAGGATTGGTCTAAAGTTGTATTGACATATGAAATCATTGATGAAGTTATAGCCAAATATGGTGAACAAGTTGAAACCGAATATGGTAGGTATGAGAATGTAAGTGATAAACTGAAAGAGGAAATACTTGAATTTGTGAGGAAAAAATCATGCAACGAAACTCCTGAGCATTTACCAAGTAAGTTGTATTGGTTTGGGTTTTATGTTTATTGTTTAGTGTTTTTACAAAGAAATGGTGGTACATTAAGGGCAACTAAATTGGGAATTTGCTATGCTTCATATGTTTCGATAGTCAATACATCAATACAATAGTGTTTCTCTTTTGTGAGGTCCGTGTTGCTATAACTTTCATGATGATGCCTTTCAATCTAGATCCTCATAGTTTTCAAAATTCATTGTTTTGGGATGTGTTGAAATAGATTGCTAAGGAAATATAGTCATGGAGTTATGGTGTAGGTGAATATAGGGTGGATTGACTATTTGGGAGTATGTAAAACAACTACTATTTGCATCTTTTGCAGTATGTTTCCTTTGGTTGCTTGCAACATTGTATACGTTTTTGAAGGTTTGGACATGTCTTAATCCTTCCTCTATTTGTGTATAGTTTTTGTTATTAATATATTTTTCACCCTTTTCACAAAAAAAAAAAAAGTTTTAGTGGATGTTTGTAGTATGCCTAATAGAATTTGTTCTCTACTTTCACTATGAAGATGATGGGGCCTTTCACTATTGTATCAATTCATCTCTTTGATAAGAGGTTGTAGCTTTATCAACAGGTTGATGATACAAAGTAGGATGATGGTAATGTCTGAATAACTCAAATAGTCTTTCATGGTAGCCTTGGTTTGTCATGGCACTAAGCTACATTGCACTAAGTTGTTACTGAGTAGAACTTTTATTTTGTGGACACTTTACACAATGTTGTTTTTTCCATTTGACTTAGTTTCAGGGGTGTTTGGATGCCCATTTTAGTTTTTCGATGAATCTAGTGCCTTGTTCACTTCAATCAAATACCCCTTTCTCTCTTTTAGGAACATATGAGCATTGAAATAATAGATGATTGTGTGAGTCAGAGCATGTTCCATAGATGATTGCTTTTCATTAAGAGTTGTAGTATATGTTGGGTCTATTATAGATTTGATAATACAAAACAAGAAGAATGAAACATGAAGGATAAAAAGTGACAAGAAGGGAAACTACAAAAAGATGGAGGATTTGGAAGATTCTAGAAGATATGCTTAAAAGAATATTTAGTTTCCTAATTGTATTGTTTCCTAATTATATTATGATTCCTCTTATAAACCCTAGATGTCTCTAGTATATAAAGAGACATAGGGTCATTAGTTTTAGTACGTGCGTACAAGATGTAGACGATCTAAAGGTGTGTGTGTGGGAACCTAGGCGTAGGGATTTGGGAAAACGCCTAGGGTTTAGTGGTTTAGTTAGTTAGTGTTAAAGATCAAGTCTTTGATCTTTATTATTGTTTAGTTAGTTTATGATAATGAAAACCTTGTTCATTATAACGTTAATTCTTATTGAATATTCCGCTTCGTTATTATGTGTTCCTAGATATAATATTAGACCTCGTCTAAGAGCTTACAACGATCTTCACATGTGGTATCGAGCACAGTGGCTCGTGATATCTAGGGATCTACAAGGTTTTCTTGAAGAAAAGGAAGAAAAATTAGAAGTCATCAAAATTCGTAATACTTCGCGAGACCGCTTTAAAAACGTCATAACTTTTTATTGAACCGTTGGATCGGGCTAAAATTGACTGGAGCTTCTTGGTATATCTATCTTTAATCTCACGAAGGGATTGTCAATCAGACTCTCAATCAAAAGTTATAAGTTGTCAAGTCTCTGCGATTTTTCGTAAGGTTACAAAAGACCTTGTTTTGAAACGATCATAACTTTTAGATTAACTGCTGGATCGTAACGAAATATTTGGTGGATGTTCTCTATATACTCATCTAACTTTCCATCGAAAGGATCTTCCATCCGAGCTTTTATGTGAAATCTTCTTTGAAAGTCTTCTTGCTTGGATTAAAGTCTTGTCGATTTCGAAAGTCTGCAGATTCAAGTTTGAAAGCTTGCCGTGTTTCAACGCATCACGATGCTTATATAATCTAAGTCTTCATTGAGGTACTTCTTAAAGTACTGCTTATGTTCACAAAGTACTGCAGATTTTATTGAAAGTACTGCTTCTCGAAGAGATTTGGAATTAAGGGGAAGTCGAGCATAATTATTGTTATGGATTTTTGGACGACACACACACAGGTTATTATTCACACACACAAGGAGTTTGGTGATTTGTTCTTAAAAGGATTCAAAAAGGCTCGTATTTGATTCATTGAATAATTGATTACGAAGAGTATTATTTATCACTTATTTGAAGGTGAAGTGGAATTACTTGGTTTGTGTTCTTATCATCTAGCTTGATGAATCTAGCAATGTGTGATTTTTCTTATGATGCTCTATGCACACATTGGCTATCACTTAAAGGAGTTACATTGTAGTGCTCAGTGTCTCATACTAGTTGAGGATTTTTGTCAAGGGATTGCGGTCTACTTATATTTGGTTCGTATAAGTATGGAGTTTCGTGGATAGTAAAAGATTTAAGACACAAGTTTGGGAAATTCTACTTCTTCATCAAATTCGTTATATTTGGTTTTCTTCACAAGTGATCATTACAAGGAGCTTACCGATTTGAAGAATCAAGAAGATGGTTAACATATGGGTTTCAGGGGAAGCTTATTGTTAAATGTTTAACCATCTACATGCATCACTCAAGGGAAGTGTTTGATTTTACTCATGTTGATCATTATTACTACGCTACTTGGAGTTTTCTATTGTTTTGGATCCATTTTTCTTATGGTGCGTAATGGTGGGCGATTTGAAGCATTGAAGTCTTAGATTGGAAGTATGATATTGGTTCGTGGTGGTCAAGATCATTATTTGCATATGTTCCTATTTGTTGATAACAAAAGGGAAGAGATGTTTGAGTGACATGTTTAAGTCAAGGGAAGATTGTTTCATTCATGGTGAGATTTAATTATCTCAACTTCGCTACTTCGTCTAGGGAAGTTCGATACAAGAATCGTGTTTGTTTTGTCATCATCAAATAGGGGAAGATTGTTGGGTCTATTATAGATTTGATAATACAAAACAAGAAGAATGAAACATGAAGGATAAAAAGTGACAAAAGGAAACTACAAAAGATGGAGGATTTGGAAGATTCTAGAAGATATGCTTAAAAGAATATTTAGTTTCCTAATTGTATTGTTTCCTAATTATATTATGATTCCTCTTAAACCTTAGATGTCTCTAGTATATAAAGAGACATAGGGTCATTAGTTTTAGTACGACGTACAAGATGTAGACGTCTAAAGGTGTGTGTGGGAACCTAGGCGTAGGATTTGGGAAAAGCGCCTAGGGTTTAGTGGTTTAGTTAGTTAGTGTTAAAGATCAAGTCTTTGATCTTTATTATTGTTTAGTTAGTTTATGATAATGAAAAACCTTGTTCATTATAACGTTAATTCTTATTGAATATTCCGCTTTCATTATTATGTGTTCCTAGATATAATATTAGACTTCGTCTAAGAGCTTACAACGATCTTCACAGTATATTGACAGCTTGTATATACAAAAGAAGCTTGATTCTTATGTCTTTTTTTTGGCTATCTTTCCAGATACCAACTCCAATGGAAAGGAGGTTGATGTCATCATTATTTCAAATGATGATACTGATGATGATATCATTATTTCAGATAGTTATGATTCTACATCCACATCTGAGGACTTGTTCTAATTGGTCAGACTTTACATCCACAACTTCCACTTCAGATAGTGACAGTGATGATGATGTTATGTTGGTACCTTCTAAGCATACTGCCTCCACCTAAAGGGTGAGCAAGGTAAAGGGAACTGCCTAAACAAATATCACTTATACATTATGTAATTTGACTCCTAAAAGTCAAAATAACCTTATGGAACTATGCACAGACACAACCTATATTGACCAAATATGTCCTAACCTACTATAAACTGCTTATATACAGTTTACACAAGGTTACTACATTTTCATATCCATTTGCAGTTTAGGGGGTGTTTGGAACTGCCTAAGCAAACACCCCAAAACGCACCCATCGTTTCAATTTGATTCTCACTTGCAATAAGAAAAAGATTTCGGGTTTCAAAGATTTAAAAGAAACAATCAAATCAAAACAATCTCGAAACAAGATTCAAGATTTGTTCCCAAAGTGTTTTTTCTGATTCAGTTTAAGAAGCAAAGACAAAAAATTATGAACTAAAATCTTACCGATACACTATCTTCTAGACCTTAACCGAAATTTCCACATAAATTAATATGTTAGGTAGTTCTCTTTGTGATTCGAAAATGAAAGAAACACAAGGATAAAAGAGTACTTGTGGCTTGTTTATGTGTTTATTCAGATAAGAATCAAGTTAGGTAGAACTTGTGCTAAAAAGTTTATTATACTTAGGTGTTATGAGATTGGTGTGATTCAAATAAGAAAAGTTTTCTTTTTTACCTGTTTGTATCAACATTTTTTAAGCTTGGTTGCGTAGGTACAAGTGGTATACTGAAGTTAATTCTTAGCATATTATTTAGAGATTAAGTGACTGGTATTGCAAGTGAGTATGTAGTAGCCTTTTTATCAACATAGATTATGATTAGAAAAGTAAGGCCTACTTGATAAGTGTGTGGTAAAGCGATGGTAGGTATGGTGATGACTAGTGGCGATGAGGTTAGAGGTTGAAGAAGAGTGGGAAGATGAAGTAGAAAGAGAAGAATTAAAAGTACTATTGATGAAGATAAGTGGGGAAGATGATGAGTAGAGAAAGAAATGATACAGTAAACAGAGTCAGTCATGGTAGAAAAAAGTGGAAAAAAACAAAAAAAAAATGTGTTCGGACAAAAGTACCCTCGTGTGATTTGCACATGAGGTCCGAGATAACGAGAAAAGCTAACAACGTTAGGAAAATTGGACCACCCACGTAATTTATTCAATATATTGGACTAAAGGTGTAAGATTTCGCGTTTTTAGAATCGTATAAAATTTGGCCATACCTCAAGGACTAATGGTGTAATTTACTCTATTATAATATAATAGCGGGTACCCGCATTATTACATTTTTCGGAAATAGCTAGGTTTTTTTATTGATTGCAAACAGAGGTTATTAATTGAAAATTAGCTTGTTTTCTTGCTTATGCATTTAGTAACATTTTACAAAGCTTTTATACCAAGGTATCCATGCGTTGCGGTAACAAGCACCCTGTAATTAAATTTTTTTGTGAGCGATATTTTCGATTATATGTTTTTCATGATGCTAACTTTACGCATGGAAATAACTTTAGGTAACAACTTTATTGCACACTATTTCATAAAAAGATGACGGAGAACCCATGCATCACGATGCAACGATGATACAAAATGGTTGCCACAACTATTGCTAGTTGTTTTGGACGTGCAATATTATATAACGCTTAAACATAGTTTTAAAGTATCGATGTTAGCGCTATCCGGTGGTGTCTATATTGCTAAGTTGTGGTCGTAAATGGTGGTCCGTTGAGTGATCGAAAGGTGGTGTCGGAAAATCGACTACATAAAAGATTGGTTTATACGATCCGCTTAATGATTTGTATATTTCATTTAGTGGGTATTTAAAATAAGAAGAAAAAAAGATAAGATGATTTATGCATTTTGTTTTGTACCATAAGGTATATTAATTGTACTTTTAAGTCAAGGAGTATTTTAATAATATCATTAATAATTTATAAATTTAATTTAGTGGGTGTTTTGAAGAAGAAGAAAAAAAATGATTTATGCATTATTATTTTTTTCTTTTCATGTGTTTTATTAATTGTACTTTTGAATTAGGGAGTATTTTAATAATATCATTAATGATTTGTAAATTTCATTTAGTGGGTTTTAAAAAAAAAAGATAAGATGAGTTATGCATTATTGTTTTGTACCATGTGTTACATTAATTGTTCTTTGAGTGAGAGAATATTTTAATAATATCATTAATCATTTGTAAATTTCATTTAGTGGGTGTTTGAAGAAAAAAAAGAATAAGATGATTTATGCATTATTGTTTTGTACCATGTAGTATATTAATTGTACTTTTGAGTGAGATGGTATTTTAATAATATCATTAATGATTTGTATATTTTATTTAGGGGGTGTTTGAAGAAAAAATTATAAGATGATTTATGCATTATTATTTTGTACCATGTGGTATAAAAAAAAAGGCAAGTGTGTAGTCTTAATCTTTTCAAGCCTTTATTTTATAGAAAGTCTAAAACACTTTATATAGTAGTATAGATAAATTTAATACTAGAGTTAATTACATAAATCGTCTATATGCTTTACACCTTATACCGACACTCGCTCTAAAATTTTAAAATTACACCGTCCTTGTGGTCGCCACTTTGCATTTTAACCGTTAAGTCAGGTCGTGAGAGTGTCACGCGAGGGTCAAAATAGTTCTTTTATGTCCAAGCCAACATTGTATCTTCTATTTAGTTCCCACCCAACCCCTCCTACATTTTCTGGCCTTCACTTCCACAATCTACCCGCCATTTATATCCCCATTTCTCCAAAATTCCAATTAAAACCAAACCATCCCCAATTAAATTCCCAAGAACCCTAATTACATTTTCTTTCTACACACACACCCAACTAAAAAACGATGGCATATTGCCAGTGTGGGAATGTTGCAATCATTTGAACATCATGGACCAACAATAATCCTCGGCGTAGGTTCATCAATTTTCCCTAAATCGTAAGTTTATTTTAACTATAGTTTAAGTTATTTGTACTAAAAGATCCATAATTGATATTTTCAAGTTGTCATTTTTTTCCTTATCGTATCTTGTTACTGGATCATAGCCTGCACATTCTTCACGAACTTCCCAAGCAAGAGTCTGTAAACCATGGTGAATTCGAGCAAAAAATTAGAATAAGGATTGCATGTATGAGTAACTGAGAAAATAGATACAAAAAGTGTTTTGAGAGTAAAGTGAAAGTGTTTTGAGAGTAAACTGAAAAGCCAACCCAAGTATTTTATGTATTAGCTTGGAAATAAAAGGGAATATTTTGCCTCTCACATGACATTCGCATGGCCTGACTTATATGCCCGTTTGATAAAAAAGGACTTGTCAATGAAAAAGTGACAATCACGAGGATGATTGGTTTGATTTTTAAACTTTTAGAACGAGTGTGGGTAGAAGATGTAAACCACAAATACAATTTATGTAATTAACTCTTAAAACTATAAAAGTTTACAAAAATCATCAAGAAAGAACTACAATCCAAGCATAAACACAAGTTGACATTGAGATTGATTTATATATGACTTGAATGTGGTACATCATGTTAATACAAATAAACCGTAAAAACGTTTATTAATATTTTGCGATCTCTTTGTGTTTTGTTGATAACAAATATAATGTTATCTTAAGTATAATTATAAGGATACATGTTATTTTGTAAAGCATTTACATATAGCCATTTAAATACAAAATGTAGTAATTAAGCATTTGTTGTAATAGTTTATTAGGATGAGTAAAACCATAACCCATGGACCATAACCCATGGATCTTAACCCATACCTGTTGGCTAGATACAATGTATACTTAGATACATTGAATCTAAAGAAAACCCATGGACCAACCCATAACCCATGACCCATAACCAAAAACCCATGGACAATGAGGAGCGCCCACGGATCTCTAGGATTACACTAGACGGATCCCAGTGGAAGGGATCTGTGGATCCGGGAACAAAGAAGATTTTGCCTATAAATAGATAGCCATTTCTTCATTCTAACTCACCCTCTTCTTACTAAATCTCTCATACACTCTCATTCTCTTCTAACATATAGATCACTTGATCTAGAGAGTTGTTCTTCTTTCTTTCTATTTGTGATCCTCATATAGGTCCTTCTAAGGTGAGATCACGAGCATTCTACAAGTCATCCAAGCGTGGGGTCCTTGATTGATTTGTCACTCCGCAAGATTTCTGTAGCGAAGATCTTGTATTTGATATTTCACATATTTGTTGTGTAATAGTCGTGTTGGTTTGGTCCACCGTGCTACGGACTCGGTATTTAGCTTTGTACCGGAAAAAGTGTAAGCAACGTTGTGAAGGCTTCTCCGCCAAGTGAAGGAGTTTGTTGACATAGTGCTTGAACTCTCGAGTAGGTGACTCGAGGAGTGGAGTAGGGCAAGGAAGGTGTCCTTGTAGCCGAATCCACTATACATCGGTTGTGTCTTTTCTTTCCTTCGCTTTACTTTATTTACTTGCTTTATCATTACATCTATACTTTCTCTACATCCATAAGATCTCACATATTAACGAATCTAAAAGTTTTGAAACTAACGTAAAATCGGCAAAACTATTCAACCCCCTTCTAGTTTTCCACAATTGGCATCAAGAGCTAAGTTTATAAAAGTTTTAAAGTAAAATTGTATTTTAAAACTTTTCGATCACTATGGGTTCCGAAAATTATAAGGAAGGGCAATCTATGCATCGACCACCACTACTTGAAACTAATGGTTTTATATATTGAAAAATATATTCGAATCATATGTACAATCTAAAGATATTGATCTTTGGTACATTATTGTTGAAGGCAATTTTGAGTCTACCTCAAAAGATGATAAAGGGAATGTAGTTAACTTACCTCATGATAAACTAAATGATGATTTGAAGAAAAGCTTTCTAAAAATAGTGAAGCAAAATGGTTTTATATAATGCTTTACCGAAAAAGGAATTTGAAAGAATTTCTTTGCTTAAAACCTCTAAAGAAATTTGGAATTCTTTAGTTGTAACTCATCAAGGCAACGAACAAGTTAAAAATACTAAAATTGATTTATTTGTTCAACAATATGAACAATTTTCAATATCGGATGAGGAAACTATAGATCATTCATTTGCTAACTTTAATACTATTATTACATCTTTACAAGCACTTGATGAATCTTCTTCTAGCCGTAACCATGTTAGGAGATATCTAAGGGCACTCCCATCAAGTGGAGATCCAAGGTGACGACGATCAAGAGTCAAAAGATTTGACAACCCTCACCTCGATGAACTCATAGGCAACCTAAAAGTCTACGAGCTTGTCTCGCTAAAGTCTCAAGCCTCAAAGGTGAAAGAGAACACAAATCTTTGCCCTAAAAGCCAAAAAGGCTTCAAGCGATGAAGAGAACTCCTCATCGGGTAGAGACGACGAGGAGTACGCTATGGCGGTAAGGGACTTTAAAAAGTTCTTTAGAAGAAAGGGAAGATACGTCAAACAACCGTATGACGATAAGAAAGGATTTCGGAAAAGCAAAGAGGACGAAGCCAAAGGATGATCGTACTTGCTTTAAATGTGAGGACCCAAACCACTTTATTAGTAAGTGTCCCAAAAGGATGATCAAAAGGCGTCGTGAGCGCACGTGGGGAATGAGCGACGAGGAGGACGAAGAAATTTGTCTCATGGCAAATGACGAGGTGTGCTTAAAGGTCGACCTAGACCCCAATGAATGGGTCAAGGATAAGCGGGCACGAGGCACATGACCGCAATAGGGATCTATTCTCCACATATGAACTGTAAATGGAGGTAATGTGGTGTTTGGAAATAGCAAAGTAGAATCATCGGTAAAGGTACGATTTCTAACAAATCTCTAACCATTAACGATGTGTGTCACGTAGAAAACCTAAACTTTAACCTCTTAAGTATAGGACAAATATGTGATAAAAGTGCAATGTACTTTTACCAAACCGTAGTAAGATACTAAAAATGGCATAACCATAGGAAGAGGAATTAGGAAACACGAGTCTATGTCATTAAAATCGGTAATGAACCTAAAGACAAACTATGTCTTACTTCTATGGATGATACTTGACCTTATGGCATCGAAGATTGGGTCACGCCAACATGCGACTTCTTCAATCGCTATCATCCAAAGATCTAGTAAGAGATCTACCTAAGTTAAAATATGAACATCATTTTTGTGATGCTTGTAATGTAGGAAAACAAGCTCATTCTAGTCATAAAGCTAAAAACATGGCGTCTACAACTAGGTGTCTAGAATTACTACATATGGATTTATTTGGTCCATCTGCTATCCAAAGTTATGGAGGCAACTACTACACTTTGGTCATAGTAGATGACTACTCTAGGTATACATGGAAAAAATTTTTAAAGAACAAAATGGAAACCTTTAATTATTTTGAAATATTAAGCAAAAGATCCAAAGACAACTAGGAAGTCCTATAGTGTCCATTAGAACGGATCATGGTAGGAATTCGATAATGAAGTGCAATTTGAGCCTTTTGTGACGCTAATGGTATTACTCACAACTTCTGGCCCACGCACTCCACAATCGAATGGGGTAGTAGAAAGAAAGAATAGAACCCTACAAGAAATGAGTCGAACCATGCTTAATGAACAATCTATACCTCAAAAGTTTTGGTGTAATGCTTGATACTTCAACGCACATACTCAATCGAGTCTTAATTAGACCAATCTTAGGAAAAACTCCATATGAGTTACTCCGAGGCAAAAGCCTACGTTAAATCACTTTAGAGTCTTTGAAAGCAAATGTTTTATTCTTAACACTAAAGATTACCTTACAAAATTTGATCCTAAATCAACCGAAGGTATCTTTCTAGGTTACTCGCCAAATAGCAAAGCTTACGTCATATTAAACAAAGAAACAATGAAGGTAGAAGAGTCATTAAACATAAAATTTGATGAAAGTCCACCCAAACCCTCTCCACCTCTTGTCGATGACGAGATCATAGAAAGTGAAGCTATAGTAATAAAGAAAAGATAAATGAAGAAGAAGAACCTTTAAATGATGAAATCATAAACATTAAAGAGTCCAAAGATCACCCGTAGATAAAGTCATAGGAAAGCTAAACGAACGAACATTAAGGTCTCAAGTTCAAAACCAAAGTAGCTTGTTTTGTTTCGTTTCAACCATAGAACCTAAGAATACACAAGAAGCCATAAAAGATGAGAATTGGGTAATGGCTATGTAAGAAGAACTAAATCAATTGCTTTAATGATGTTTAGACGCTTGTCCCTCCACCTAGTAATCAAACCATAATAGGAACAAAATGGGTTTATAAAAACAAATTAGATGCAAACGGAGTAGTGTCTAGGAACAAGGCTAGACTCGTTGCCCAAGGGTATAACCAACAAGAAGGAATAGACTTTGATGAGACCTATGCCCCCGTGGCTAGATTAGAGTCTATAAGAATACTTCTTGTGTATGCTTGTGCTAATGATCTAAAGCTTTATCAAATGGATGTCAAAAGCGCTTTTCTAAATGGTTTCATTAATGAAGAAGTATATGTAGCTCAACCTACGAGCTTCATCGATTTTGAAAAACCCAAACATGTATATAAATTAAAGAAAGCCCTTTACGGTCTTAAACAAGCTCCAAAAGCTTGGTATGATAGACTCAAGTCCTTTTTAATTAAACACAACTATACCATGGGTTAGTTGACAACACACTTTTTACTAAGAAAAGAGAATCACTTATAATCATAGTGCAAATATATGTAGATGATATTATATTCGGATCCACTTGTCAAGACATGTGTGATAATTTCTCTAAAATCATGCATGACGAGTTCGAGATGAGTATGATGGGAGAACTTAGTTTCTTTCTTGGTCTACAAATTAAACAAGTAGAAGATGGTATCTTCTTTAATCAATCTAAATACATAAAGGACATATTAAAGAAATTCGGTCTAGAAGAGTCGAAACCAATTAGAACACCAATGTCATCCGACACCAAACTCACAAAAGATGAAGACAGCGAATCCGTAGATAATACTAAATATCGTGGCATGATAGGTAGTCTTCTCTACCTCATGGCAAGTAGGCCGGATATCATGTTTAGTGTTTGCTTATGTGCTAGGTTTCAAGAAGACCCTAAAACATCACACCTAGAAGCCGTAAAAAGGATATTTAGATACATTAAGGGTACAACACAATTAAGATTATGGTATCCTAAGGGCATGGAGTTGAAACAATTGTATATGCAGATTCGACCATGCGGTGATTACGTTGATAGAAAAAGTACAAGTGGGTATGTACTTTCATGGGATGTTGTTTAACGCCTTGGTTTTCTAAGAAACAAACGGCACTAGCAATATCAACAACCGAAGCCGAGTACGCCTCCGCGCAAAGCATGCCAACAAGCACTATGGATGAAACAAGCGTTAGTCGACTACGACATTCATCTAAGCGACATAGCCATCCTATGTGACAACAAAGGTGCCATCGACTTAAGCAAGAATCCGTATTGCATTCTCGCACAAAGCATATAGAGATTCGTCATCACTTCTAAGAGACAATGTTCAAAGGGAACATCTCTATTGAGAAAGTAGCATCCGAAGACAACATAGCGGACGTCCTCACCAAACCATTGAAGCGGGAACAATTCAACCTACTTCGCCTTGGTCTTGGTCTAATGGAACAAACGTCAGAACTTATTTGACTCTACAAGGTATGTAAACACTAGCCTTCTTTTTTCTGAGTCTAGGATCTCTATTTCACGCACAACTCACAAACAATATGGGAATTTTCAAAACCCAAGATAAGTTTTCCACTTATAGCTTTCTTTTTTTTTTTTTTTTGCAAACACATACACATTTTCAAAGAAAACCTCTTTTCAAAACGTTTTCTAAATGGATGATACCTTCCCGTATCAATTTCACAAAAGCAATTTCTCACGTCTAGGACAAATCGCTTCTTCATTATTAATACAAAGTAAAAACCCGTTTTCATTGCATTTCATGTCTTTTGAATGCTAAAGGGGACACATAACTAATATGTGTTTTGGGTACATTCATTTAAGCAACAATGAATTAGAGCATTGATAACACTAAATTACGACTTATGTACTAAATATGTGTTTTCGGGTTATCTCAATAGGATATTTTTCTACTTATAGTTTATTTTCTATTTCTTTTTAGGGTCGAGATAACCGCAACTCCAAATAGTTTGCATATAGGCACACACTAGGAAAAATGTTTCCAAAAGGAAAATTTTGTGTTGCTGAATCACTGACCACGGATCCCAAGATTCATGCCGGACGGATCCTCGCGGAAGGATCCGTGGGATCCATGAAATGTGTCGCTTTTACCTTCTATTTTTTTCACTTTGGATGAAAAATCCACATTTGTTTCATTTTGGGAGTATGCTCTTTAATGCTTGTGTTCTCATGATCACATGCCTTGAATTCATATCTAATCATTAGATTTTAATCCACATTTTTAGTCAAGCATTCATTACAATGCTTTGTTTTTCTATATATAGAACTCCCAAAATGCTTGCATAATCCATCTCATCCTCACAAACACAATACACCATGTCATCCAAAACCCTTTAGATGAATCACCTAGTACAAACAATCATCTTCATGATACACAAACCTTTGTACTACCACCATCCAAAATACCACAATCAAACTCTAGGATATCCGCGGGATTAGTATCCGATCTTGTTGCTTAGCAAAACCAACCTCAAATGGTTCATCCTCAACAAACAACTCACCACAAGATGCTTCCTTTATAGCACCTCCCTCATCACCAACAAGTACACCAACTTCATCACCACCTAAAGTCACTCTTTTGGAACTCCTTAAAACTCCAACAAGATCTAAACAAAATAAAAAAAAAAGAAATAGTCTTTTCAACACCCCCCACATCTCCAAATACTATTTTTCAAGATCTTGAAACATCACCACCATTAACTCCTATCACATTACAAGAACATCTAGGTTCTTTTCCACCACCATTTACAAACATTCCGGATGTTGATCCATATTTTCCTATTTTTCCACCACATCTTCCGCATAACTCAAATCAAAACAACCCGGAAAACTTCCGCACTCATTACCCACATCACTTATATTGTGACATTGTCAATCCACTAGGGAAATCGCAATAGAAGTTAGGGAAGAAATGTGTTTCATACTCAACCTCATACTTGATCGCATCAATACTATCACTCATCAAAACCTCCATCCATAACCTTATGCAAGCATGAAAGGAATCACTACTACTATTTTCTATTTTTAGTATTTTTTTTCTTTTGAAGTCATTTTCAAGAACAAAGTCTTGTTCTTATTTTTACATGCTTGTACGTGGCATAAATACCATTACAATTTGTTATTTTATTACAAGGCCTTGTTTACATACCTTGGCTCCCAATCTTGATTCTCGGCAATCACAAGATTATTTAAGCATGTTACTAACCTTTCTTTTTGTAGGATCTTTATTTTTTCTTCACTTGACGCCCCAAACAAGGGGGAGCTACCGTCAAGGGGGAGTTAGAAATACGTGGACTACTTTTTCCACACTTTTATGTTTATTTCTTCTAAGGGTTAACTTTTGTTTCGACAAAAGGGGAGAAGAAGTAAAACTTAGGGGCTTTCAAAACTTATATCTATTCTTAAGTTTACTCATCATAACATTATGTTTTGTCATCAACAAAAGGGGAGATTGTTAATACAAATAAACCGTAAAACGTTTATTAATATTTTGCGATCTCTTTGTGTTTTGTTGATAACAAATAATGTTATCTTAAGTATAATTATAAGGATACATGTTATTTTGTAAAGCATTTACATATAGCCATTTAAATACAAAATGTAGTAATTAAGCATTTGTTGTAATAGTTTATTAGGAAGGGTAAAACCATAACCCATGGACCATAACCAATGGATCTTAACCAATACTCTGTTGGCTAGATACAATGTATACTTAGATACATTGAATCTAAAGAAAACCCATGGACCAACCCATAACCCATGACCCATAACCAAAAACCCATGGGCAAAGAGGAGCGTTCCACGGATCCCTAGGATTACACTAGACGGATCCCAGTGGAAGGGATCCGTGGATCCGGGAACAATGAAGATTTTTGCCTATAAATGAGAGCCATTTCTTCATTCTAACTCACCCTCTTCTTACTAAATCTCTCATACACTCTCATTCTCTTCTAACATATAGATCACTTGATCTAGAGAGTTGTTCTTCTTTCTTTCTATTTGTGATCCTCATATAGGTCCTTCTCTAAGGCGAGATCACGAGCATTCTACAAGTCATCCAAGCAAGGGGTCCTTGATTGATTTGTCACCCGCAAGATTTCAGAGCGAAGATCTTGTATTTGATATTTCACATATTTGTTGTGTAATAGTCGTGTTGGTTTGGTCCACCGTACTACGGACTCGGTATTTAGCTTTATACCGGAAAAGTGTAAGCAACGCTTGTGAAGGCTTCTCCGCCAAGTGAAGGAGTTTGTTGACATAGTGCTTGAACTCCCGAGTAGGTGACTCGGGAGTGGAGTAGGCAAGAAAGGTGTCCTTGTAAATAGAACCACTATACATCGGTTGTGTCTTTTCTTTCCTTCACTTTACTTTATTTACTTGCTTTATCATTAGATCTATACTTTCTACATCCATAAGATCTCACATATTAACGAATCTAAAAGTTTTTGAAACTAACGTAAAATCGGCAAAACTATTCAACCCCCCTTCTAGTTTTCCACACATCATATAAGAAGCAAAACATAAACCAAGAAACATTACAATAAGTTTACATTAGTAATTAGATGTTATCGAAAAACATTGTTTAAACATTTAGAGCCTCGGGTACCCTGCGCCATGCCTCAAATGGTCCTGGAAAACATCACCCGACGGCGCCACAACCATACCGGGCCTCGCGTTTTCGCGCCTTGAGCCGTCACTACCAGCCCAAATGGTCTCGGAAAACGCCACAGACAGCGCCAAGAGGTTACCAGACCTCGTGTTTCCTCGTATTATTGTCTCGTTTTCTTTTTTTTTTTCTTTTTCTTTCTCTTTCTCTTTTTTGTGTTTGTGCCATGTTTGTTTTCTATAATGTGTTTTTGTGTGTTTGTTGCAGGTCTTGGAGAAAGAAGAAAAGTTAAAATGATTTGCGTCCTGCTAAGGAAGAAGAAAGGTTAACCTAGTACGTTAGGTTAAATACCCAAAATGTGATAATGAGCTGTTAATTGTGATATGGGCCTAGTGTTTTAATACCCAAATGTGGTTTCTTATGAGATGGTATATGAATTTTGAAGGATTATGGGGTGGATTAATCAACTAATTATGTTTTATTTTTAGTTAATGTATTTTTTTTATTAATAAAACTTTTAAGTTTAGTTAAATGTGTTGGGTTTATTTAAATGTATTTAAATAAATAAAAAATGTGGGTCTAAGATGCACGACGACATGAGAAACTGGTGTTATAGGGGGGAGGGAGTTTTTGGCGTTGTAGTAAATTCTGATGTTATGGGAAAAGATGTCAATGTGGCACACTTTTTCTCACGGCACTAGCGGAATGACACAAAGAAACCTAGTGTTCTTAGTATTTTTATAAGTTCATAATTTAATAAATGGAATGTATAAACCCATACCAAAACGCGTACCGTGTAATTTCATTTATGACATTAACTAGTATACAATAGATTCACTCAAAGACTTATTATTAAAACTTAGAGTAAATTGCAAAAATCATCTCTGTGGTTGGTTAAATTGTAATTTTCGTCTCTAATTTTTCGAAAGTACAGATGCCTTCCATATGAGGAATTTTTTGACAAGAGCATTTTAGTCATTTTACTGTGGACAAGGACAAAAACAGCAACTCAAAGTTCTCTACAGGGACGGTGCACGCAATTTTGAAAGGTTAAGGATAAAACCTTTCGTCAAACCACAAAGACAGGTTCTGCAATTTCCTCCAAAACTTAATATCTGTTTGGAAAAGGATGCTTATTAGAATAAGCTTCTTTTGTAACAACCTTTACCCAAACACCCACTAATCCTAAACCGGGGCTTATTCTAGGGCTTGTTCTTCAATCTCTTCAAATCAAATAAGGTAAATGGCTAATTAATTCAATTTCTTATCTTTTTATTGTATACTTATTAATTCCCACATTCCAATTTGATACTCTTTTAGTTATTGCAATATTTATACAATCATTTTCCAGTGTTTGGGTATATTGAAACTAGTTAAATACTCATAATATGTAAAAAGATTTAAACTTTTTTATCATTTGACTATATAAAAACCATTTCTTGCAGATGGGTTTGTTACAGTTGGTTATGGGGGTGTTTGGGATTGCTTATCTGCTTTAAAACAAGGGCCTCTGAGGCTTATTTGAGGTGTTTGTTTAAGCTTATTTGATTTCGGCTTATATTTCATAACCTCAATTTTCGGGCTTATTTTGAGACTTGTGGGCTTATATAAGCTTGTTATGATATGGAAATTTATATTAGCTCATATGTCTCAAAATAAGCCATAATTTTGGGTTTATGAAACATAAACCGAAATCACCTAAGCTCATAAGCGCAAAGATAAGCTTAAACAAACCCCCTCTTATAAAACACAATGGTATTACCTATGGATTGCACATGCGGGTGGAGTTTTACTGGATATAACGCTTTTCGAAATATAAATATACCCAGAGAACACTAGAATAATGAATTTTGATAGTAACTGAATTTGTATTTTTATCTGTAGTTATGCTGTCTCGTGTAATTTCATGTTAGTATCGGTTTTGCATTTATGTTCTCGTCATGTGATCTAGGAGTCATGTCTAACAGTTTAAACATCTTTTTAAGTCTTTATATGTGGAGTATGTTATCGTCTTGTTATGATAACTTTGATATTTGTTTTACTAAGATTCAAGTGGAAACAGTTTTTATTGTAGTTTTAATCAGCTAATCGTTTTCCCTCTATTGTTTCCTTGATGATTGCAGCTATCCTAATATGATTAGATGGGCCAATCTGCAAGTTTAGGTTGATGCTTCTTGCTTTAAGTATTAACATAACCTTAATTACTCGTTTGAATTATACATTGTGCTTTTATTTTATGTTTAAATAATATATGTTTGTTTTATTTTATGTCTTTAGATATGGAACAATTTGGTGAATCTAAAAAGCGAAGAAAAATTAGGATTTGTTGGAAAAGTGAGAAGGTGGTAAAAACTTTTCTAGAAGCATGTATTCAAGAAGTTGAAAATGGAACGAGAGGTGGTAGTATTTTGTGGAAAAATATTTCAGAGAAGCTAAAAGATAGTCATAATTTCATTGCTGAACAAAAACAAATGAAGAACCATTACGACTATCTCAAAGCCAAATATAAAGCATGGTCAACTTTAAAAAACAAAGTTGGAAACTTGTACGATCCATTAACGAACACCTTTGATTTAACAGAAGATCAGTGGGACATAGAAATGAAGGTCACTCACTACACTATATATTTTTCTTTCGGTTATTTATTTCATTATGCATTTTTCGTGAAATCATCAACAAACTTTTTCACTTGTCTCCGTTTAGTCGTTATACATTAGCGTCGTGTTTGAGTCATAAAAAGTTAACTTTGTGTCATAAAAGATTACTACTAAATGACTCAAACGTGTCTTAAAACAGCTCGGATATACAAAGAAGTACAATGGATAAAAGAGGACAAACGAAAAAGTATGTTGGTGTATTTTGTGAAAAAACCCTTTCTGTATTTGTAGTTAAAAGTTTTTTCTTTTCTAAATATAGGAAAATAAATACATAGAATCGTTGAAGAGCGCACCGCTAGTCTTTCCTAAACTTTGTGCACGGCTTTATGACGGGGTACTTGATACCGAGGATGAAAGTGGGACATCATTTTCTGAAAGATCTAGACCTTGTGCTGAACCTTTCTTATTGATTGAAGGTAGCCAAAATAGCAATGAAACACAAGAACCTTCAACTTCAAATCAAATCCGTTCATCTCATACCCAAACTCAAACACCACAGGGCGAGTGTTCCACCCCTCCAGTCGAGCAAGGTAATGACTTGTTATTCTTTCCTTCAATCAAATTCTTGTATCCATATTGATTCGCATGTTCCAGTTTGATGGAATTCTTAAATGATAGGACTCTTTAATTATTGAATCAAACAATGAGGGTTTTGTAGCAATAGCTATTTGTTTAGTCGATTCTCATATTGCATACAGATATATAATCACTGGATTTTTGCTACTTCTTACATTTTAGAATAATAGCCTGCTGATTAATTTAAAATCGAATATTGAAGGAGGAGCAACAAAATGAAGGGGTGTTTGCAGAAAATCAGCTTTTAGTTTTTGGGTAAATAAAATGAATAATATTGCTCAAATTATCAGTTTGACAAAAATATGATTATCTTATGAATTTTATATAAGATGAGTATATATCGTTTTTTTCCTTCAAAATGCTTAAAATCCTTATTTTCGTAACGGAGTATACTTTTAAATAAGTTGATAAGCAATCGTAAACACCCTTTAGAGTCTAGATGGACAAAAATGCAATTTTAGGTTGAGGCCTTATGCTTCATGCTTTCAAGTATTAAATATTCTAGGTCACTTGTTTGATTTTATATATTTTGGTTTTCTTATGTTTTTAGGTATGGAACAAATTGGCGAATCTAAAAAGCAAAATAAAGTCAGGATTAACTGGAAAAATGAAAGAGTGGTAAAAACTTTTCTAGAAGCGTGTATTCAGGAAGTTGAAGAAAATGGGCTCAGAGGTGGTGCTCTTTGCGCAATTCCATGGAGCAAAGTTGCAGAGAAGCTAAAAAAGCGTCATAATTTCATTGTTGATAAAAAACAAATGAAGAACCATTACGATTATCTCAAAACCAAATATAAAGCATGGTCAACACTGAAAGACAAATTTGGGAACTTATACGATCCATTGACTAACACGTTCGATTTAACAGATGAGGAATGGAACATAGAAATGAAGGTAACTTTCTTACAGGATGTATTTTTATTTGGATTATATATTTCTCAATGGGTTTTTCTACATATAATATCAGCAAACTTAAGATTTATCGTGTTTTAGTCATTGTACTTATCTAGTTGTACAGGTCAGCAAAATATGGCATCCTGTCCGTTTGAGTCATTTGTGTCAAGTTTAAGTCATTACTCAAAAGCGACTATTTTTTTTTTCGGCAAAAATAACAATATATTGAAAATGATCAAAAGATCAATGAGAAATTGACTTGAAATGACCCTAACCCATTGAGCTAAACATTGATAACTTGAAAATGAGTTATAGAAACAAAGTCTCATCTACATTACCGCAGTTACTTTTTGATGACTCAATTATACAAAGTAAACGGATTAAACGGGACAAATGAAACCGTACATTGGTGTTTTATAACTCTTTCTTTATATGTAGGTTTAGATTTTTTTCTTTCTTAACAATAGGGAAATAAATACATAGAACCTCTGAAGAATGCATCACTAGTCTTCCCTAAACTGTGTGCACAACTTTATGATGGGGTACATGATACCGAGGATGGAAATGGGGGGTCATTTTCTGAAAGGTCTAAATCTTGTGATGACCCTCTACTGATGGAAGATACTGAGAATCTCAATGAAACACAAGAAGCTTCAACTTCAAAGCAAAATCTATCATCTCATCAACCGAAACTCAAAGACCACAGGGCTGAATATTTTGACCGTCCGATCAAGCAAGGTAACAACTTGTTATTATCTCCTCGAACCAAATTCTTGTATTTAGTTGTATTTAACTATACATATTGGTTTACATGTTCCAATTTGATCAAATTCTTGAATATGATTATTTGATTGTTTAGGGGTCAATTCACATTTGGATAAAAGTTTTTCAAATTATCATAACTAGCTTACTATTTGATTAAACACTATTTCGCATTTTCATGTAGTTTGATTTTATCATTTTCATGCACTTCTGCTCTTGCACTTATGGATCTTCTGTAGTTTATGTTATGTTCTTTAGTAGTCGAAACTGGGAATATCTTCTTTCAAAAGAATTTACTGTTTCCTTTTTAGGTCTTCTGAATCAGAATGCACTTACAATTGATGTTAACATCCATTTCTTCTAAATCTTGTGTAGAACCTATCTTGATTAAAGATACCGATAATATAATTTTGCCAATGAAACACACTTTGCAGAAACCTTAGCTTCAACTTCAAAGCAAATTTGTGCATCTCCTACTGAAACTCAAAGACCAGAGGGACTAATATTTCATCCCTCCGATAGAGCTAATTTTGCAAGACCACTTGTTATCATCTCCTTAAATCAAATTTTTTTAATTTTTGTTATATACATATTGGTTTGTTAAATATAGTTTTTCGATTGTTTAGGGTCATTTTACATTTGAACCTCAGAATTTTTGCCAAGTTGCGAAAGATTATTAGCTCATTATTTGATTAGCAACACTGTTTCCTCGTGATTTGATTTATCATTTCCTGCAAAGCCATGGATCCTCTGCAGCTTGTGTTTTATTAATGTTTTGTTGGTTGGAATAGTTTTGTACGAATGAACTTAGTGTTTGCTTTAGTGTTAATATCTTTTAGTTAAAAAAATTAATTCAGCTGTTATAGTTTTTGTTTTGCATGTGCGAACATTTCAGTGGGAACATATGAGTTTAGTTTTTTGATTAGCCTGTAAGATGTTAAAGGACCAAATGAAAAGTATTGAACTTTATTGCTATATAGAGTTTAATTTAAATTTATGCAGCATGCTTATTTTTTATATAATCATTTGTTTTATTGAATATACAGGGAATTTTTTTATCTTCTTAAACTCTTAATTTTCTTGTACTAAAAAAATCACTTTTAAGCTATACAGTAAGTCAATAGACTCTTATATAAGCAGTCACAAACACCCTCTCATGGAATAAATTTCATGTCTTTTTCTTATATCTTTAGGTATGGAAAAAATTTGCGAATTGAAAAAGCGAAAGAAAATTAACTGGAGAAATGAAAGGGTGGTGAAAACTTTTCTAGAAGCATGTATTCAGGAAGTTGAAGAAAATGGGCCGAGAGGTGGTAGTCTTCGTGCATCTTCATGGAGCAAAGTTGCAACCAAGCTAAAAAGTAGTCATAATTTCATTGTTGATCAAAAACAAATGAAGAACCATTTTGACTATCTCAAAGCCAAATATAAAGCATGGTCGACATTGAAAAAGAAAGTGGGGAACTTATACGATCCATCAACTAACACGTTTGATTTAACAGACGAGGTCTGGAACTTAGAAATAAAGGTCACTTTCTTACTCGGTGTCTTTTTTCCTTCGACTATATATTTATTTATGGGTTTTTTACATAAACTATCAACAAACTTTACAATTAAAATGTTTCAGTTAATGTCCTTTTTTTTTTGTACACATGAGTCCTTAAAAGATGTCATGTGTCCTGTTTGAGTCATTTAAAGATGGCTACAAAATTACTCAAACGATGCAAAAAAGCTAACATATTTTTTACGAAAATAACAATGTATTGGAAAGAGATCTAAAGATCCATGAGATACATTTGATGGGTTACAAGATACCAACCCAAATGATACATTAACTTGAAACGACCCTAACCCATTGAACTATAAAAACAAAGTCTCAGCTATATTATCACAAAGCTACTTATCATTGATTCAAATACACAAACAAAGTTCAATGACTAAAACAAGACAAATGAAAAGGTATTGGTATTTTATGTTAAAAACCCTTTTTTTATTTGCAGTGTTAAGTTTTATTTTTTTCATTCTTAATTATAGGGAAATAAATACGTAGAATCGCTTAGGTGTGCATCATTAGTCTTTCCTAAACTTTGTGCACAACTTTATGATGTTGTACTTGATACTGAGGATGAAAATAGGGGATCTTTATCTGAAAGGTCTAAATCTTGTGATGAAACTCTCTTGATTAAAGATATCGAGAATATCATTGAAACACAAGAAGCTTCAATGTCAAAGCAAAAAAATTCCTCTCCTACCGAAATACAAAGACCACAGGGCGAATATTATACATCTCCGATCAAGCAAGGTAAGCAACTTGTTATAATCTCCTTGTATCCATTTGTTTAAGGGTCATTTACATTTGGGTCAGAATTATTCAAACAACGTAAGTAGCTCATAATTATATGAACACTATTTTGCGTAGTTTGGTTTATCATTTTTACTGCTAGTCATGAATTCTCTGTAGTTTATGTTTCATTCTTGAGCAGTTACATTTACAATTGATGATCAACAAGCAATCCTAAACTCCTCTAGATGGATAAATTGCAAATTGATGTCGTCCCCCCCCCCACTGTCCTCCCTCTTTATGCCCGGAAGTTTAATGATCCAAGATTACTTTTATTAACTATGCATATTGGTTTTGTTATGTCTTTAGGTATGGAACAAATTGGCGAATCTAAAAAAAGGAAAAAAATAAGGATTAACTGGAAAAATGAAAGGGTGGTAAAAACATTCCTAGAAGCATGTATTGAGGAAGTTGAAGGAAATGGGCTGAGAGGTGGTAGTCATCGTGCATTTTCATGGAGCAAAGTTGCTGAGAAGCTAAAAAAAGGTCATAATTTCATTGTTGATAAAAACAAATGAGGAACCATTTAGAGTATCTCAAAGCGAAATATAAAGCTTGGTCAACGTTGAAAAATAAAGTGGGAACTTGTACGATCCAGTGACAAACACGTTTGCTTTAACAGATGAGGAATGGAGCATAGAAATGAAGGTAACTTTGTTATGTTTTTTCATTGGAGTATTTATTTAGTTGTGGGGTTTTTACGTAGAATATCAACAAACTTTTCATTTGCCATGTTTAAGTTCATTGTAATTTTTTTTACTCATGAAGAGAAATTGGGTAAAAGAGAGAAAAGAAGAGGATAGGGAACAAAAATGGTTTTTAATGTTGTGTTCCAAGTCGGAAAGAAAAGAAAAGGAGTTGAGCCAAATTTAGCCTACAAATCATCTTCTCAGCAAATCTTCCCAATTTGGGAAGAAGACTAGGAGGGAAATTAGGCATAATTTGATAATTTCCTTCCCTTTTCTCTTCTCTTCTGTCCAAATAATACTTGGGAACATGATATTTTTTTAATTTCCTCTTCACTTCTCTTCTTTTCTCCCCAAATAAAAACTCGGGAACAGAGTGCAAAGGATGCCTTTGTGTCCAGTTTAATTCATTAAAAATGGCTAAAATGGGGACAAATGAAAAAGTATGTTGGTATTACATTTACAAAACTCTTCTATATTTGCAGTCGTAAGATTTTTTCTTCCTTAAATATAGGGAAATAAATACATAGAATCGTTGAAGAGTGCGTCACTAGTGCTTCCTAAACTTTGTGCTCGACTTTATGACGGGGTTCTCGATACTGAGGAAGAAAATGATGGGTCATTTTCAGAAAGGTCTAAATCTTGTGCTGAGCCTATCTTGATTGAAGATACCGAAAATATAAGTGAAACACCAGGAGCTTCAACTTCAAAGCATAATGGTTCATGTCATACCGAAACTCAAAGACCAGCAAAAAAGGGTAAAACTTTAAAGAATTGTAACAAGTCGTCTTCCATCGAAGAAGGTATGTCTGAAGCATTAAAACTAATTATCAAGGGGAATAATGGACCTTCTTTAAAGATTGCCGGAAAAGTTGCAAGGCATTGGTTGGGGCGAAAAACCCTTTGCACAAAATGGCACTTGTTATTTTTGTGAAAATGCAACTTATAGAGAAGCTTGGATGGATTTGCAAGCAGATGAGGTCGAGGATTGGGTTAGAATGATTGGATATAAGCTAGGACTAGCACAGATGTAAATCGAGTAACATTGTTAAATGTAAATGTGATTCTTATGTTTTCTTGTACCAAAATTGGAACACTGTTAACATAACTTGTGTTAGATAAGGTCGGTGATGCTTAAATAATTTATATGCAGTGCGATATGAGAACTACCGTAGTTTCTTTACTGACAGTGTAAATGATAGGGGAAATTTTGATACCGATTTGATATGTTATACTCACAAGAGTCATTATGCGAATCCAATATTTGATGTCAATAATTGATTTGTAAAGTTCATAATGCTTGCTAAGAATGCTAGTTATCGATTAAAACTATTCCTATGCGGCTGTTTCCATATGATAACCGGTTTTAGACAGGATATCAGAAGGACTTGAACCTTTGATGTGTTTTCACATATTCTAACTGTTATATCAATTGGATCTCTACTGCCGAGAGAAAGAGCCGACTTCTAGTGACAGGTTCTTTGGAAGTATGCTACAGTTAGAGCCGTAAAGCCTGGTAAAAGATCCGATGGTGAAATAGACGGCAAGAAATGCCTTGATAGTTAAGATTGGGGCAACCATAGTAAAACCAAGTAGAAGTGGACAAACATGCAAGATAATGAAAGTTGGACGACTAATCAAGGTGATGTTCACATATATTTATATCTGTTTTTTGGTTTTTCCAACAATTCGGATTTATGCTCATTTGTTGAACCAAAAAGTTTAAACAGCAAATATCTAGCGACTGAAATGAAGCTGGTGAGGCTTATGATGTTATTACACATAACATATGTAACTTTTAAAATTTTAGCTGGGTTGTACAGAGTGAAAATATGTTACTGTAGTTAAGTGTCTGTTGTACTGATCTTGAAATATTCCATATTGGACATGTTTGCATGCGCAGATACGCACAGAATGTTGATGATGAGTGTTTAACTTATACTCCACACTTGTCTGAAGGGCTCGTTGGAACCAAGTGACGCTAGTGGCTGATTGCTCCATAAACTACAGATGTGTGTCAATATACAAGTTGCTATAAGCTCTATAATTATCCTGTCGAGGCTTCGACTAATTTCCTTAAATCGTGTATGATTCAAGATCATTATTAGAACTATACAGGAGAGGGTGAGATTATATATAACCTTCCACACCTGATGCCTGCTAACATTTTCATGGAATAAATGTAATATGATTAATCATAAGCATACTGCATACCCTTAAGTTTACTAGTAACATGAGATTCAGTATGGTTCATTCTTTTAAGATTTTCTGGTATCCTTTTTCATTGTCTTCTTGCCAAATTATTTTTTGTCTTCATTTTACTCTTCATGTAAAATATATGTGATCTAAAAGCTTACATGTAAACAAAAAGTCAAAAAACAAAACACAAAGAGTTGAATAGACAAATCACACGTTGGCACATACTAAACCAAGTTGCCATGTACTGCTGATCCAGAATTATCCGTATCAATGAAGAAATACTACACAAAGGACAATCAGTCATTGTATTCATTGCCACAGATCTTGACAACTCACTCACCCGTATGGCTAAGTCGTTGGTGGCGCCTGTTAACCCACACATTGCTATGGATATATCATAAGTTTGTAACCACGTACTAAAACGTGTGGAATATACGTCGTCCGTAAATAAATTCGTTAATCCCACTTCAAAATTCGTTAATGAATGGCGAAACCTTAAGCTGTTGGATAACACTCCAACAAGTTACCGGTTGGTTTCCACTTAAGGCAAGTTCTAGGTGTTTGAACACCAGGGGCTGACATATAGGTTGACGACACTTGTTCCTTATCGAAACATTGAAGAAACTAAGTTAATGTTAGCTGAAACACGTTAATAATAATGAATGACAATTTCTTTTGTGTCCAAAACGAAAACGCCAATATGGACATTTTAATATGAGACAAAAGTGTGAAAACATAAAAGTTATGGGAGAAAATACAAGAAAACAAAACATGTAATGAAAGCCTCATAGTAGAAGACATAGCAAACGACAATCAGCCTTTATATGCATATATGTGGTATAAACGCAATTTCGTCGACATAAAAGATCGAGCTAGGTTGGGTGTCACATACAATCATGAATATGTCGTGCCCACATGCTAAAGACCGAGGAACGTTTGTCGTCCGTACTCGTGAACCCCACTTAGAAATTCTTCATACTTCAACTCAATTTTCCTCGTGTCAATAAATCAATAATCATGTCATCATGTTGTGATTCTTGTTTGTATGATTAGAACTATCATTCTAAAAGAGAGTCGTGAAAAGATGAAAGAAAATGGGCAACTGGGCAAAATTGTAAATGGCTTGTGTGTAAATTTTGTAATAAGTTATAAATAAGCAAAAATTAGTCAAATGGACCGTTAGAGGAGTGTGTATCCTGCAGAGGACCACTTTTTTCCCTATTTCCTAAATGGACCAGTTGTTCGCACCTAGTCATACCCGAACAAAATAGACACCACGTGTTGGTCAAACAAATTAACAAAAAAAAAAAAAAAAAAAAAAAACCGTAAAGTGCCATGTCACTTGTTCTTGCCTACTTATACACGAACAACATAAAAATTAGATACCTCGTGACTAAGCGGGATCCCTTTGAATGACCGGATAATCAATTTGAATGACAATACAATCACGAATTGATTATAAAGAAGATGTTGTAGGTTTATTTTCTTCATATTCAATTTTATTTTGCATCTTTCATAAGAATCTTACTTGTGTTTTAGTAGTAGAGGTGGTTGTTATTTGGTGTTGGTGGTGGTGGTGGTGATACATAGGTGCGGCGGACTGTGGTGGTGGTGTTGGTGTTGTTGTGGGGGTTGTGGTGGTGGTGGTTGTGTTGTTGCAGCGGCTGTTGGTGGTGAGGTGGTTGTGGTGACGGCTGCGGTAGTTACTGTGGCGGCTATGGTGGTTTTGTTATAGCGGTTGTGAGGTGGTGTTGGTGCGGCGGTTGTACGGTTGTTTATTGGTTTTGTTTTTGTTCAATATGGCTTAAGTGACTCACTTTTAGACTCGATATCTCATTCATATTAACTTCAATTTCGACAATCGTTAGATGGTTGCGTAGATCTCGTCACAAAGAATCCACACATAACCAACAAAAATATTTTCAACATATAGATATGCTAAATCGTGTCCAAAGATTGCGAAAATTAATTTCTTACACCCTAAACCAACAAAACCCTAAACCCTAGATTATAAATAAAGTAGATCACAACTTACAAATTAAATCATGCACGAATTCCTAAGCCACTTTAGATATTAAATTATTTTGATTATGTTCGTGTATAATTAGGCAAGAATAAGTGACATGACACTTTAGGGTTATTATTACTTTTTTTTTTGTTAATTTGTTTGGTCGACACGTGGTGTTTTTTTTCTCCCGGATATAACTAGGCGCGAACAACTGGGTTAATTGGGAAATAAGGAAAAAGAGTGGTCTTTTACAGGATACACACTGCTGTGACGGTCTAGTAATTTTCGCTATAAACAATAATATGACTGTTAAAGTTAAAGTGCTACTTACATGCACACAAAAAGATATAAGTATTAGATTAAAATGACAAATCTTGATTATTATTAAACAGAAGACAAATCAGAAGAGCATGATAGATATAGTTCTCATAAAATGATACTACAGAAGACAAATCAGAAGAGCATGATAGATATAGTTCTCATAAAATGATATTAGTAATGTAGATGCTTTATGTTTATAACAATCCTTTGTACTGTATACTAGTTATAATACTCGCGCACACGCGGGTTTTTATATATTGTGTTTTTTTTAAAATCGATTATTAATTAATTAATTTTATATAGATTTGTAAATTGTTGATATATAAACCTTATAATTAATATAGTTATATTAATTAGGGGTAGGGTTTTTTTTCCGTGTGTCGATGTAGGGCAATATGTTGGAAGCAGCCTTTTAATCTTAAATTTACACATAGATTAGAAGGTGTATGTATGTGCGGGTGGTTTACATAGATTAGAAGGTGTATGTAGGAACAAACATATACATAACATATAAACACAAAACTGAATGGACATGCTCAAACATAATACAAGACAACATTCAAAACTATAACAGATATCGACTATCACTACATAATATCTCAGACATGTCGAAACATCTCTGATACATCAAGGAATCCACATACGCACAACAACACAATTTACAACAGAAGACCATAGCTCATAACTACTCAAGAATTCACCCATAATGCACCAAGACCATAACTCTTAACTACATTTCCAACCCACTTTTTACCCAAAATCATTCAACCATCATCCACAATGACAAAGGAGAAAGATGGGAAGGCATCATTATATAAGCTATAGCCCCCATAATCTCTCCAATCAAGGGTTATACCAATTACATACATTTTCATATTAGATCACACTAAGAGGCATCAATAATTAGGAACACACATCTTGTAGATACTAGAATGTTCATCCAATCGTCCTTATCATGAACACTTGAAAACTACGTTTATACTTTGTGGATTAATCGGCCAAAAGATCACAAAACATGATAAGAAAAAACACTCCAGGACAGGGGCGGAGCCAGGATTTGTTATTAAGGGGGCCGGGATTGTTTCATTGGTAACAATATATAATCTGAAAACAACGATATGGCGATATCTCTTACAAAAAAAAAAAGAAACTTCTAATTATATTCTTACGCAATCAACCTAAAATCATAAAAATGAAAAGCTCCGATCATTTCGAAGGGGTTTATGTCTTCGCAAATTTTGAATAATTTTTTCTAACCTACTTAGGGTTAGGGAAAATTCTGAACTAGCTATCACAAATAAAAAGTAAAGTGTAAGTTATTTGTTGATATTGTTGCTTCTAATCACATAAGTTGAGAACGTGAAGCAGTTTATAACCTTCGAAACTAAGAACTAAAGACCCAAAAAAAAAAAAAACACACATTTGTAATTATATGCAATCTTGAGTAAAACACAAGTATAAAAAGCAATTAATCTTACTATCTTATAAAGCATAAAGACTTTTGTAAACATTTAATGTCTTAAAAATTCAGCGTTACAGTTATTTATACATAGTTTACAACTTTTTAATGCACTAAGTCATTACAAACTTGAAAATTAAAACATATAAATAAAGAAATCTATTGTACAACTTTTTAATATATTAAATCATCCACTATGGTGGTTTTTAAATATATCTAAAATATTTTGAAGAGGTTTATAAATTTGTGAACTATAGTGAGAAACCATTTCAATCCTAGGTGGAATGAAAAAGTCTAAGATCTTGGAGAGGTCTAAACTGTTTTCTAATTTCTTTTATATTTTTAATTTTTGAAAATGTTGTGTTTTATGATATGAAAAGCTTTATGAATATGTTTATCCATAATAGAAATAGGTTTATAATATGAAAAGTTTATAAATTGATGATGTATTAATTGTATAAATCTTTTTAGAGGTTTATCATAGTGGATGCCCTTAAGACATTAAATTAACACATAATTAATACTTATATTAAAACACCTCATTACTTAAAAGTACAATGTTTTATTCACATTATACAACCGATTAAAAACATATATACTAAGTTAAATACAACCAATTAAAACACCCATTTACTAAAAAGTAAAATAAAATTTTCATAACATACAATCTAAATAAGGTACAACATAATCCTAAATATAAAATATTTAAACACACTAATTAATGTTATTTTTAAAACACTCTTAAAATGAAAAGTACATGTTATTATAGACATTATACAAACTAATAAAACATAAAAAGCTTTATACAAGCTAACAAGTTGATGCTACATAAGTTTTGAAAAACGGACCGGACCAACGGGTTCAACCGGAAACCGGTTCGGCTAGCCAATAAAAGCCATCCGAAAACGAACTGAGAAGACACGTTAGAACCGATACAAACTGGTGAATCAGGCCTCATCAGGATTTATTTCTACAGTTAATTGTCACAGGATATCAACCACCGCAACACGCGGATACCCTGCTAGTTATATTACAATGGTACCTCATAATGGCTGACCACAAAATTAAATGAACCTTGATACATGAAGATTTGTTAGATTTTCATCTTTGTATCAGTAAATTGATATAATTGTAACTGTAAGTTTGTAACGTTATTAAGGGGGGCTAATGGCACAAATCTTGGAATTATGGGCTTTTGCCCTTCACTAACAACTAGATAACCGGATTGGTTGAGGGTGGCTTAGCACCCACTAGCCGAGCCCTCCCTCCACCGCTGCTTCAAGAATAATCAAATTCCTCATAATATTTCTAGCAGACTATAGCACCATCATATATTCTATAGGTATATTTTCAACCAATACAACATTTTACGTTTTACTTTCAACCCTGTAAGATTATCAATGAAATATGTTTTAAAGTTGTCCTTTACTGTTACATTAGAGTCTCGGGATGAAATTTCTCTTTATTAGTTGAGTATGATTTTCTTATATGTAGTTCAAACAAGTTTACACAAGGTTTCCTGTATTACGAAATTCTTCATATAAATGGAAACTAAGCATGGATGAGAGAATATTGGTAAATTTGAAATGATTAACCCGAAACCGCAGTGTTAAAATTAACAAACCCCTTATAACTAAACACATATAAGTAAAACTAGACGAATATTTGCGGAAAGTGACGGTATATAGTGACAAATAATTATACTAGCGAACTTGTGGTTCTGAAGATAGTGACCCTTGACGCAATACTTACGGGTTCAATTTGTAGTCACTGCGAAAAAAAAAAAACTATGAATTAAAAACGAAAAATGATACTACCTCCGTCCCATAATAATTGTCCACTTCTTACTTTTTTAATTCTTTTTTATTCAACTTTGACCATAAATATTTTTATTTGTGTAGTATAATACTTGATGAAAAATATATTAATAGATTGGGTTTTAAATGTATTTTCATTTGGTATAATTTTCATCAAGTATTATATAACACAAATAAAAATATTAATGGTCAAAGTTAAACAAGAAATACTAAAAAATGTTAAAATGGACAATTATTATGGGACGGAGTGAGTAAAAGTTTAAGTATGAAATAATACTTTAATTTAAACTATTAATTTATTGATAAGCGTTGTTACCAATTTCTTTTAATGATACATTACCTATAACGCATTACTCATTTTTAAGTTTAAGTTTCAAAAAGAGTATCCGTGACATATCAATATTAAACACCACTGAAAATATTTGTTAATAATTAGTTTAGACTTTAGGTTAGATGGGGCAATTGCATATATGGTTGATCTATGCTACTCATATGTATATTGATGTTTAATATTCATCCCTCGTTCCCTCACAGGTACCATTCGCCATCGGCGCCATGCCCATCGTCCTAACGTACGCTAGTACCTGTGGTCCTTTAGGTTGCTAAGTATGTGTACCACAATTAGTACTATGTGATCCAACTCGCATGCACACGCTAATGTCTTATTACCGCTACTAGGCCCCCGCGGTCAAGTTACAAAATTTGAGTTTTGCACTTGAAGTAGACAGACATTGGATGTATGAGGATAGATTCTCAATGGACTAGAATAACTGGATTAATTCCTATTTTATATCAGAGATTATTTCAAGTATGGGTGAGTTATCCACACTCTTTTATCGGGAGGGTTTGCAATGATATGATTGGACGCATCGCTGGGTTGTACGATGTGCATTGCGGGTTGTACGGTTTGACTAAACCCCTATGATGTGACAATGTAGCGAGGGTATGTATAGGGTATCCCTTTCAAGTAATCTAGCTTGTTTGTTAGTTTAATTAATGTGCCAATTAATCACTTGCATCTCCTTTGGTACATGTGGTGTTTGTGTTAGCATATGCCACCTCAAGAATAGTTCCAAACTTTTGTGGGGCAACACAAATTAAACATTCATCAGTGATAAAGATATTAAGATCTCATCAAATCATAAAAAGTCAGATAGGTAAATTGAAAGAAAACAAAACAAAACATGTAGTAAAAGCGTCCAAATGAGAAAGACAAGGCAACGGACAAATGGGCCTTTGCTTAAACGCACGTCGCTTAAATGAGACTATATCCACGTGCAAACGTGGTCGAGAGCTTGGTTCAATATACAGTATAAGAGAAATGCTAAAAATCATACGAATTTTCACACAATAATGTTTCATAATGTGATATGCTAAAATAAACTCAAATTAAGCCTTAAAAGTTTCAAAGACTTCATGTTTATGCTTAACTAAATAAATATAACCATAACGACTATAGTCATTTGTGAAGGTGACAAATTACAATTTACCATTTCGTGTCGCTGATTTGAACGGAGCACATGCATCAGTATTTCCACGTCCTAACAAATCTTTCACCCTTTCTCCTAAAGCGGAGAATGGTGTCTTAGTCATCTTTCCACACAAGCACTGTTCGCATATGTCAAACGTCTCAGATCCAGTTGACTCAAGAATTCTATTAGTTTGAAACTTCTTGATGCGCTGCTTGTTTATGCGACCAAGGCAGCCGTATCTCATGCGTTGAGATACACAAAACAAGGATCTATTATTTAAGAAAACACCATCAATATCTATTTCATAAATGCCATTCTAGAAATAACATCAAAATAAAACATATTATTCATGGACATAGAAATTCCATAATGTGTAAATGCGAGTTCAAAACCAGCATCTCTGATCGAGAAACGAAAACAACACCATTAGCAATAGACGGTGTTTAACAACTCGAAAATTTGACATTAATATATACTCAAAACATAAACATTTTATCCCAAAATCTCATACAATTTTGAACTTTAAATATAACCGTTACATTATCCCGCTTTTAACGAAAACCGACTCTGAACATTTTTATCACATTAGATTAATTTTCAGTTTACTTATAATCAATATCTGGAATTTATAATTTAATTTCAAATGTTACCAAATAGATCTTGTGTTTTACAAGTCTAAACTCATGTTTTAAGCTTTTTTACTTACACGCAAACTTAACGTATACATGCATCGCATTTTCTAAGACGTTTAAAACCTCTTAAAAACATTTTTAGAAAAGTCAACACATTTCCCTACCCCTTTGACCATAAAATCATCCCTTGATTTATAAACAAAATAATATTAAACTACACAATATTTACACTAAATTAACTAAGTTATAGATATCTAAAACTATTTAGTCATTTTTATTTATTATCTAGTCATGAAAACTTCCTAGCTAAGTGTTTATTTGGATATTTTCTAACAACTTCATAACTAAGTTTAACTAGATATTTAACATTTTTTATTTTAGACTTAACGTACATTTAACACCAACCGAAACTAGAGTAAGCCCAGTCTACACATTATATGCCTTGGGTTCATAATAATCATATTTGAAAAGTTAAAATTTTAATTTCCTTTTTTACCGAAACCTCGTACGTTTTACGCGTATTTAACCTACGTTTTCAGGTTTTACAGCGTTTACGCACTCCGTTAAACTTATCACTCATATATTATACTTTTATAGAGTATAATGATAAGTTTTAACATTTCTTACAAGTTTCATATTTTTATGATACCCGGTTTTACGTTTCGTGATTTAAATACTTACCGTTAGCGATTACCGGGACCAAAACTCACTCCGTAAATCAAGATAATATCAAAATGACTAACCAAGTCATCCATATATACATATGGACGACATTTATGCAAATCACCAAGCCTTGGTGGCTTGGTGATGATCCATTGAATTTTATGCATTCATGTGTACCAAGTTTAACCATATAAGCAAAATATCCTAAATGTTACTAACCTCCTCTTCATCCTATAAAATAAAACCCATTCTCTTCCTTCTCCAGCACCAAAAATCCAGCCACACCATAATTATAGAGAAGTTCATGCTTTGATTTTCAAGCTACAAATTCTACATCATTTCTAAAGCTCTTGTAAAGCTTTACTTGATTCTTGTTCTTGTTATTTGTTCTTGATTCTTAGTTCCCTTTTAAGTAAGGTCAAAAATTGTAAGACAAGCTTATGCTCAATCTCATTATACCTTGAATTTTTTTTTTATTATGCAATGTATACTTGTATATTAATCATGATGTTAAAAATCTTAAAACATAAGTAAAACATGTTTATGATTTTATGTAAAACATTATTATCTTATGCTAGTTATTTTTTCAAAACCATGAGCCTATGACACTAAGTATATCCATGCAATTGTAGAGAAACTCAAGATGAAAACTTAGCCTTTTGAATTATGTAAAATAGATTTGTTAATTAAAAGTTATAACTAGTTAAAGATTTCTAAAGAAAACATGGTAATTTGCTAAAAATGGTTCTGTAACGATTTTAAACCGCGTTTTTAAGGCCTTTCTTGTCCGAATCCTGAAAAGTGTAAAGCGCAAAAGTTGCCCGGGATAATGTTTTACATCAAAACTCGCGAGAGCTTAGCCAGTAATGCAAAATGAGTGTTGTTTCCTATCAAAAGTTAAGTTGAATATTTTTAACCCGAATTTGTTGAACCAAAGGTAAAATTTTATGAAACATGTTTTATTTTCAAGTCAAGTACCTTGCAAAACTTATTATTTCTAGTAAGAATGTAACATACCACAATAACTTAAACTTTCTTAAGTTTATTTGACAGTCGGAAAGGTAAATTTTACAATTGGCGGGAAATATGACTAAAACCGATTTCTAGTTCATTTATATGTAAACCAATTAATTTTATAAAACATGTGATCATTTTAAAAACTTATGTCATATAAACAAATCAAGAAAAATATATGTTTTACATATTAAGTACTACGATACTAGAGAGCTTCATGTGAGGTCCTATTTGGGGTGAACGTATTGACGAGTTGGTGGATTTACAATTTAAAGTGTCCTAGCTCCTCATACATTTACTACATGACATCTGAATTATGATGCTCAAACAATAATACGATATAAAAACATTTTATAAACTAGTAAGCAATTAAACTACCATGTACAACATCATGATCAACACAAAGACTTATATAGACTCATTTATAATTTCACATCGTTATTACAAAACCTAAGATACGATATCATATTTCTAGGTTGTATTTATAGGTTCCATGCTTATCCATCAATTTCGTTATACACTTAACATCATTTACTCACGGTGAGTTCGTAACCCCACTTTCTATTACTTAATTGTTTTACAAACCCTTGTGAGAGATGCATGCTATTTTTACATGAACATACAAACATTTGAAACTGTATGATTATCTGATTATTTTATTGTCACTAAGTAACACCATTGCCATGCTTAAGTCCCCACATCATAAACCATTAATCACTAGGCGTAGTAAGCATGAATATTATGAATAAGCCTATTGGGATTGACAAATTCTGTTTGTATTGACCGGTTAGGCAAACAAGCGTTATATATTTGAGAACACTGGGTAAGACGACAAATTACCTAACAGGGCCCGTTATTATATCAGGCATGCCAATTGCTATTGGTAACACGTTAACGTATTGGTTTTCATGAGCTTAGTGCAATAATAACTGTTTTTTTTTCAAACTATGAGTGTGAGATTAATTAGGTCACACTACGAATATTGTATTCAACAACTTAACTAAACCTATGGGTTTCACTCAACCTTTGTGTTGACCCTTTTAACCATGTTTTATCTCAGGTCTATAATGATCGAGGCTAGCACGGAAGGGCATGGAAACTACAAGAAGGCTATAAACATATTTTATCATTCGGAAAAACACCAAAGACTTTATATTGATGTGTTTTGTAATCATGGAAACTACTGGGACCTATTCTGTAAACTTTGATATATTTGAATAAATTGAATGATAAATCCTTTTAACCGACTTAGTTAGAGATCTTTTTTTGTTATTATAACTGTAACACCCCCAATTTCGTGATACGCAGCAGAATTCAAACTGGGTGTTACTTCATGGCACAACATTTATAACAATAGAAAACGAACTCTAAAGGAGTCGTTTTAAAAGATTTATCATTCGATTTATATAAATATCAGAGTTTACCAAATGAGGTCCCAAATGGTTCCAAGTTTACAAAATACATTAAATGGGTTTTCAAATGATAATAAAATTAATAGCCTTCTTGAGTATCTGTGCTCCTCCGTGCCAGCCTCGTACAATATGGACGTGAGATACATGCTTAAATCGTCAACACAAAGGTTGAGTGAATTCATAGAGTTTAGTTTGATTATTGAACACAATATATTCGTAGTATGAGCTATAGACTCACACTCATAGTTTAGGAAACAAAACAGATATTATTGCACTAAGCTTATGATACCGAAAACGTTAACAGCTTGTCAATAGAAATTGATATAATAGTAAAAGTTGCCCTAATAGGTAATTTTCCAATAAACCTATGGTTCTTCAAATAGAGTGCGTTTGTTTACCGGACTTGGTCAAACAAACGGGATTCATCAATCCCGATAGATCTATCCACATTATTCGCGTTCACCCGCAAGTGATTAATGGTTCATGATAATAGGGACTCAAGTTTGGCAATAGTGGTACTTAGTGCAAATAATACATTAAGGTATAGCATACAGTTTCAAAGCAATGTGATCAGTTTAAAAATAGCATGTATCCCCCAAGGGTTTGTAAAAAAATTAAGTAATAGAAAGTGGGGTGATTCGTGCTAAACCGTCAAGTTTTCTCACACGTTTACCACTTGTGAATGGCCGACCGTAAGAAACTTCAAACGGTTCAGACACCAATGCAATGAAGATCTGGGAGTATAGTGTTTCCCGGTCGTTATGTCCCAAATGAATGCGAAGAATCACCAAACGATATAGTGATCGAGAGATTTGAACAGAAAATGGGATTTGTGATTATTATAACTACGAAAAAGTCTATAAATTACAACGGCTTAAATGCAAGTTAAAGAAAATTAAAAGATAAAAAATATTAAATAAACGCTATCACTATTTGCAAAATGATGTTTTGATTTTATGTTTTATAAAAGCGAATTAAAAACTACGCGACGTCAAAATGAAAATATAAAATCAGCGGTATTAACCCTAAAAATATGAAAATGATATTTTTACAAACCTAATGATAAAAGAAAATTTATAGAAAAGAAAATTATTTTATAACTATTTATCTAATTATTATTAATTAAAAACTATTTTTAACTATTTAATAATAGCCTAAAATAAAAGAAAATAGGAAATAAAGCTAGAAAAATAAAATTTTGACTTGGAAAAATCTAAAATAACAAAATAGAATTTTCAAAACTATTTTTGTATTTTTCTGATTATTTTTGGATTTTCTATGAATTAAAAACTATTTAAAACTACTTAAATTGCTTAAAAATGCAAATATAACTAAGAAAAATTTGGAAAAATATTTTTTTTGACTTTTTATATTTATCTTAACCTAAGAAAAATGAAAAATTATTTTTTTGAAACTTTTCTGAATTAATTGGATTAAAAGCTATTTAAAAATGCTTAAAAACTAATTAAAATGAAGAAAAATACCAAACAGACCTAGAAAAATCTGAAAAATTCAAGATAAGCCTAAAATAATATTTAGAATCTATAAAAAATATAAAAAACAGGGGTTGTGTACAAGAATATGTAACTGCAAAGCCAAGTGCTTATAAATAAGCACTTAAAACAAGCCAACAACCACAAATAAGCACTAAACTGATACAGAAGCTTTAATATGCTACAAGTACCTAAATGCAACTAATCACAACTGCTTTTAACCTCTAAATCACCATTTACACAGATTTGATGTATTTGAGTTTTAGTCAAAACAGCTTTTAGCCACTACTATAAGCTTAATCACAAGCTACAAATTGTTTGAAAATGAAAACCAAAGAATTGGAACTAAAACTAGACCTGGCTGGTGCTTACAAACCAAAAACTAGACTATGACAAGCTCTTATGAGCTCTGCAAGGGTCGCACAAAACACATGCACACTCGGTCTATCTTGAACTTGTCTTGTGGAGGCTGAGACCAAAAGACAAGCTCATTTGGAGCTTTTAAAAAATTTGCAAAATTCTACAAAAATGGTAATAAGCAAGTAGACCAGTTGAAATTTTTAAAACCACAAGTTTCACTTAATTTGACCCAAGAATGAATCAATGAAAAATCACTTCAGTTGGGCTCAAAACAGGTTTTTTCACTTTTGACTTTTAAGCAGTTTTGAAGATTTTGACTTTATTGAACTTTGAAACTGATTTAAAGGACTGAGATTGATGTTAATAGATGAAATGAACTTAATGCAAGCTATATCTATGAATCTTAAACACAAAACAAGTGTTTACTTTTCCAAAACCACAACAGTTAAACAACTAAGACAGATAAGATGAGAGTTTGACTTTGAGCATTGTATATGCAAATTTTAAGACAGCAATCAGTATATATGAGCTAGACAAGCTTGAAACCACAAGCTATATCCACTGAACTAAACCAAATCACAGATCAAGCAACAAATCCAAACACCCTTTAAACTACTGATTTGCAATTTTTATGAGACAAACTACTTAACTAGCTAATGATTTTGATCAAACTGACTTTAACTACTCTCAATGCAACTTAATAAACAGATATGAACTACTTATAACTACAAATACAAGTTATGCATTGAAACTTTGTAAATCACTTACAAAAGGTCCCAGCCACTATGGCTTGCCATCAATCAAACCAGAACCTCTATCCTATATAAACCAACCCAATTCATTCAATTTCAACCATTTCCATGCTGCATCAACCATTAACCATTTCCATTGCAATTTGAGCCCAGTTTGACTTATGTTGACCACAATCCAAAGTAGCTTGAAATTGATATAGAAGCTTACAGAAAGCTATAATAAGCTCATATAAGCCTGTTTGAGCTTAAAAATAAGCTAATAAGAGCTTGTATATAAGACTTTGAAATGGAAATTTTCAACAGTGAACACAACAACATACATTGATAATGCAACTTAAATTAGTACTTGAAAATGGTTTATATTGATTAAATAACTTAAAGTAAGTGCATTACAACAAAAGATTACAGATTTTTAACTTAACTACAACTTTTATATTAAAAACGACATTTAATGAAAATTTAAAAACTAAAGACTCTCTCTTGCTTGCTCCTTCTTGCCTCTTTTATACCCAAAAGGATTTCTCTCACTACTCTGAGTGTTTCCCACCTTCATTGATAGCCATTGGATGTCTTGAATTACTCTTGGCCGTTGGATTGAATTTTGGCGCCAAAACAAGTATTTGACAGTTGGGGTTGAGTGAAGGGGTAAGAGGTGCATTTAATGCTCCTTGGAAGGTAGTTGAAGGTGGGGGGGACATGGATGAGTGAAGGTGAGGAGGGGGGATGGGAGGTTAGAGTGTAGCAGGGATAGTTGTTGAAGACAGGATTTTGGCGCGTATGGCTTGTTTGACCAGAGATTTGACCAAGGATTAATATAAAAGGGGGGGTCAAAATGTTAAGGGTCCAAAGGGGTTGGCAGGGGGTCACTTGGTTTATGACAGGGTCCAAAATGGGTTTAAGGGTTTAATAACCAAGGACCTATGTTGTAATTTCTGAAAATCAAGGGACCTAGGCTACCAAATCTGCAAAGTTGTTCCAAGGGCTGAAAATGACAAGTTTTAATAGTACAAGGACCAAAGTGACATTTTCAAAATTCCAAGGACCATTTTGCCAATTTTGAAACTCGGAGGACCAATTTTGTAATTTCTCAAAACTTTTGATATTTTTCACCAAAGGACTAATTTTGACAAGTTATGATTTTAAAAGGACCTTTGGTGATTTATCTTTGAAATTATGTGCTCGGGGACTATTTCGACAATTTTGAAACTTGGGGACTGAAACGCCAATTATGCAAACTTAGCTCATTTTTCATCGATTTTAAACATTTTGCATCGAAACATATAAAATGCACTTTTGGAATATTTTCGATTTTGATGCATTTCTAAGCATTTTAAACGTTTTGCGCTCAGATTGATTAAAAATGATGAGTATTTACACACTCATCAATCCCACACACTAAACTATTGCTTGTCCTAGCAATCTTTTGAGAAAAACTTAATGGATTTGAATCTCTTTACCAAAAGCCATTACTTCGGAGTAGCCAAATGTTTCGAGCTCAAGTAAGAACCATGGTACACCGATAACCATGTGATTTTGAGCAAACCACCGACTTCCAACGGATTTGATTTGTCTTTACCGAAGCCGTTTGCTACGGACTAGCCAACTCTTAGATAAATTATCAATATTATCTTTGGTGAGTCGATTACCAATTATGGTTTTTCCATCGCCTTTACCACAAGCCATAAACTTGCGGGCTAGCCAACTCTTCACTAATTAAAGATATGGTGAAATGAACACCATACAATTTTGGGCAAATTGCAAGCCGTCAACGGATTTGAGATATCTTTACCAAGAGCCATTTGCTCCTGGATTAGCCAATCCTTTTGCTTTTTAGACATGGCGGACTGATAACCAATTGAGTAAGTGCAAAATACTTACTCAAAAAAAAATTTTGGCCAAAACGGGGAATGGGTGGTATAATTATATGATAAAATTCGTGAGAATTCCCCCACTTAGAAATGAATATTGCCTCAATATTCAAAGTACCGCGGTTATGCCAAACATAGAACGAAAAGGAAATACTACCCATTATTTTGAAAGGGTTTTTTTTTTTTTTTTTTTTAGAAACTTATATATATACACAACATGTGGGCAACCCCCACCACACTAGGGTGGTAGAAAGATAGAAAGAAGTCGAAATATGGGTGAAAACCCATATGGCATGCTATCGTTTTGATTCCCGAGTCGCTAGCTTGACTCGACTCAATTCATTTGTTCATGGGAAAGTAACGTGGAAAACCAATCTCGATCGGACTTTCGCTCACAATGTTGATAAACATATGAACATCGAAAGTTCCACACCGATGAGATATAACCGCGGTATTGTTAATAGTAGAAACTATAAGGGATGATACGGTCAAAGATGGTGTCCTCATTCCCGAAAGAGAAAAGGAAAGAGCAACCACACCATCTGTGAAGAATGGAATAAAGACGTACATGAGAATGCAAGTACATTCCTCATCGAAAGAAGCAAATCACCATTTTGACATGTTTAAGCTTAAACTTGAAGCTTATATGGTGATTGTCAAGAAGATGTCCGGGAGGAGGGTGGAAACCGTTCTTCAATCAATGATTTTCTAGAAAAGGATGTCTCCTCCTGATCAAAGTAGTATTATCAATTCTGTTGGAATTGACTCATCACTAAGAAAGGCATCGACTTCATTCCAAAGTTGTCATCTTCCTCATCGGGAGTGAGAGAAGGGATGGAAGAGTCGGGAATAATAAGACTAGAAGATGATGGATCATTTTAAGCAATTCATCAATGGGTGGAATGTCTCCCATTGGATCACAAATATCATCATCCAATTCGATGAAACCAAGAGAATTTGGTTTCATCCACGAGTTAACAAACTCGATCGACAAACCGATTCCGGAGGTGGGACAAGTGGTGTGCTCTTAGAGCTAGCCATTTCCACCACTTCCGATGAAGTCTCCGATTCTAGATCATCATCATCATCAAGAACACTCTTGACTTCCCTGGTGCGACTTTCAAACCATTTGTTTGAACCGGTGATTTTCAAAGCTTTTAACTCAAAGACGCTTTTGGTGACTCTCTTAACCGTGAAATTTGAGAGTGTTGCATTGAATCTTCGTATTTTTGATCAATTGTGGCAACATTCTGCTGGATAGAGGTTTGGAATTCGGTTGATATTCAACGTGAGTTCTTCATTGTCAACCCGTATGGTCAACTCTTCAAAGAACACATCAATCGAGCACGACTCGTTCTCAAGAAAGCTCTTCCTAAGATGAGGGAACTATAGGATCCGCATCAAGTCTACTACAACAAAGTCGGTGGGAAAGTGAAACTTTCCCACTTTCATCACGACATCCCGGCTATCCCAGTGGACGAAAGTTATGGTACGTCCGCTAGCTCGAGTGTCATACAAGTGGATGAAAGTTTAGGAAGAGACGGTTTCTTCCATACGAGAGTGGCATGAGGTTAATGCTAGCACCAAGATCGCCAAGGCGGAGCATTGAACCATCCCCAAGAAATCACACGGATTAGAAATCGCGGGGTCTTTAAGCTTTTGGGAAGCTTCTTGAGAAGGACCACGAGCATTGCTCATTGAGAGGAGTTTTAGCCATCTCGGATAGCTTATCTTTGTTGGTCAAGAAGCCTTTAAGCGTGGATGCAAATTTAGGCATTAGAACGAGAGCATCAACGGCTTATATCAAAGTGTAGCTCATTGAAGATTTGGAAAAATTTTCCATTTGCTCTTTGTTTTTGTCTTTGAGCTTCTCATCATTCATTCTTGATGGGTAAGGAAGTCGACTAGACTTTTGAGCCGGGATGGAAGTGTTTTCGCTCGAATTTGTCTTCGAAACTTGGGTTCCGGACTTAAAGCTTGGACTACCGAAGGTGGGACATGTGCGGTACTTCGTGGGCTTGAGAATTGCACCTTGTCCGTTGTATCCTTGGTAACTTGACTCAATGCTACAGGAGGAGGGGGCATTGGAGTCGAAGGTCCATTGTGCGTCTTACCACTACGAGTGGTGACGGCTTTCAACTCGGCATTGGGATTAGGAATAGTATTGCTTGGGATTCCTCCAGAAGATGATGAAGCTTTGTTCATATTCATGTTCATGAAACTGCTCATCATATTCTTTAACTCATTTGTCTGCCGAGACATTGTGGTATCAATTTCCTTTTTTAGCTCAACTCTCATGTTATTGATCTGAGTTTGCATTGAACGTATGCTTGACTCAAGAATTTTCATGAAGTCATTTGGCATGGGAGCTTGAGAAGGTTGTTGATAACTTTGATGATTAGAGCTTGATATGGTTGGTTGAAATTGTTCCAGCTTTTGATTGAAATTTTGAGAGTTATTGAAATTTTGTCCTGATTCGAACAAAGCGATTTTGATTGCCATGGTTTTGCAGGAGGAAAACCGGTGGTGTCATACCGCTAGGTGCACGGTAGTGAGGATCACCTGTGGTCGGTATTGATTGTGGTTTACCGAAGCTACGGGAGCTTGGTAAAAGAAGCATCGGTTGCTTGACAATCATAATACGCATGTGGACCACTACAAGTTTCACACACCTTGTTTACGGCTTTGATTGGTTCCGCTTATGAATTTCGCTTTGATCTCCTTTACATCTTTTATCATACAACGGATGGCATCCGTTAGAGCGGCTATCGGAGCGGCTAACTCGTAAGAGTTCTTGGATGAAGAAGCGGGAGGGTTATGAGTATTGACTTTGTTATGAGAAATAGGAACTTTTGATTTTGCTCGCAAATCTCAATCACATCTTTAGGTCTACGATTCAAGACATTGCCGCTGCGTCGCATTCAAGGAATCTTGATCGTTACCGTTCAACCCATTGTAAAAGATATTGACTTGTTGAAGCTCATTGAATTCATGATGGGGCATTTCGAGGAGATCTTTGAATCTCTCCATGCCTCTCAAAGTTTTCATCGAAATTTTGACGAAATCCGAAATTTCATTTTAAGATTAGTCGTCTTTGATGGAGGAAAGAAGTAATTGACAAACTCTTGAACAAGATCCTCCCAAGTTTTGATAGATCGAGGGGTTCTTTTTCCACCAAACCGGGTTGTCCCTCAGTGATAATGGAAAAGCATCAACTTGATGACTTTTGTGGCACATCCTTGAAATTGATAGTTGAAGTCAACTTGTTAAACCAACGGATGTGTGCATATGGGTCTTTTCGGTCAAACCCGTGGAATTGATTTGTAGACACAAGTGTGATCAAATGTGTCTTCAATTCGAGTGATCGAATTGATTCTTGGTAAAACGATGGCATCTCCATAACCCTCGGTGGGTGCTTGGAGCATTTCCGCCATAGTGCGTTAAATGCGCCATATTGTTGTTTGAAATAATGCGAATCTCGGGTTCGACTATTTGGGCGAAGACGTCTCACGAGAACTTCTTCTAGGAATTTCGCTAGATCACGAAGGGACTCAATGATCTAGAAGAACGAGTGCGCATGCACTAGAGTTAACTCTAAGGAATCTCGAGTCAAGGAAAGGAATTATGAAATTGGGGAAAGAAGATTATTTTTGAGTTTTATGGTTATACATTTATAGAGAAACAAAAGAAAAATATTTTTGTGTTTTATAGGTTTTGAGATGTTTTTGGGTTTTTGAGTTTTTTATAAGAAAATATATATAGATAGAGATGGATGATATGAACAAAGAGTGAATATTCAAATCACTAATCTGCTAGACGGAAGATAATCGGACAAACTCCGCAGCGCGCCAAAATTTGATTCGTGCTAAACCGCCAAGTTTTCTCACACAAGCCGCCACTTGTGAATGGCCGACCGTAAAAACTTCAAACGGTTTAGACACCAATGCAATGAAGATCCGGGAGTATAGTGTTTCCCGGGTCGTTATGTCCCAATGAGCTATGCGAAGAATCACCAAACGTATAGTGATCGAGAGATTTGAATGTAAAAAGGATTTGTGATTATTATAACTACGAAAAAGTCTATAAATTACAACGGCTTAAATGCAAGTTAAAGAAAATTAAAAAGATAAAATATTAAATAAACGCTATCACTATTTACAAAATGATGTTTTTGATTTTATGTTTTATAAAACTCAATTAAAACTACGCGACGTCATAAATGAAAATATAAAACTCAAGCAAGATAACCCTAAAAATATGAAAATGATATTTTTACAAACCTAATGATAAAAGAAAATTTATAGAAAAAGAAAATTATTTTTATAACTATTTATCTAATTATTATTAATTAAAACTATTTTAACTATTTAATAATAGCCTAAAATAAAAGAAAATAGGAAATAAAGCTAGAAAAATAAAATTTTGACTTGGAAAATCTAAAATAACAAAAGAGAATTTTCAAAACTATTTTTGTATTTTTCGATTATTTTGGATTTTCTATGAATTAAAAACTATTTAAAACTACTTAAATTGCTTAAAAATACAAATATAACTAAGAAAATTTGGAAAAATATTTTTTTTGACTTTTTATATTTATCTTAACCTAAGAAAAATGAAAAATTATTTTTTTGAAACTTTTCTGAATTAATTGGATTAAAAGTTATTTAAAAATGCTTAAAAACTAATTAAAATGAAGAAAAATACCAAACAGACCTAGAAAAATCTGAAAATTCAAGATAAGCCTAAAATAATATTTAGAATCTATAAAAAATATAAAAAACAGGGGTTGTGTACAAGAATATGTAATCAGAAAGCCAAGTGCTTATAAATAAGCACTTGAAACAAGCCAACAACCACAAATAAGCACTAAACTGATACAGAAGCTTTAATATGCTACAAGTACCTAAATGCAACTAATCAAAACTGCTTTTAACCTCTAAATCACCATTTACACAGATTTGATGTATTTGAGTTTTAGTGCAAAAACAGTTTTTAGGCCACTACTATAAGCTTAATCACAAGCTACAAATTAAGCTGAAAATGAAAACCAGCAATTGGATCTAAAACTAGACCTGGCTGGGTGCTTACAAACCAAAAACTAGACTATGACAAGCTCTTATGAGCTCTGTGCAAGGGCTGCACAAAACCTGTGCACACTCAGTCAATACTGAGCTTGTGCACAGGGGAACTGAGACCCAAAAGACAAGCTCATTTGGAGCTTTTAAAAAATTTGCAAAATTCTACAAAAATGGTAATAAGCAAGTAGACCAGCTTGAAATTTTTAAAACCACAAGTTTCACTTAATTTGACCCAAGAATGAATCAATGAAAATCACTTGATTGGGCTCAAACAGTTTTTTCACTTTTGACTTTTAAGCGCTTTGAAGATTTTGACTTTATTGAACTTTGAAACCGATTTAAAGGATCGAGATTGATGTTAATAGATGAAATGAACTTAATGCAAGCTATATCTATGAATCTTAAACACAAAACAAGTGTTTACTTTTCCAAAACCACAACAGCTTAAACAACTAAGATGATAAGATGAGAGTTTGACTTTGAGCATTGCGATGCAAATTTTAAGACAAAGAATCAAGATATATGAGCTAGACAAGCTTGAAACCACAAGCTATATCCATCGAACTAACCCAAATCACAGATCAAGCAACAAATCCAAACACCCTTTAAACCATCGATTTGTAATTTTATGAGACAAACTACTTAACTAGCTAATGATTTTGATCAAACCGACTTTAACTACTCTCAATGCAACTTAATAAACAGATATGAACTACTTATAACTACAAATACAAGTTATGCATTGAAACTTTGTAAATCACTTACAAAGGTCCCACCACTATGGCTTGCCATCAATCAAACCGAACCTCTATCCTATATAAACCAACCCAATTCATTCAATTTCAACCATTTCCATGTCGCATCAACCATTAACCATTTCCATTGCAATTTGAGCCCGTTTGACTTATGTTGACCATAATCCAAAGTAGCTTGAAATTGATATAAAGCTTACGAAAGCTATAATAAGCTCATATAAGCTGCTTGAGCTTAAAAATAAGCTAATAAGAGCTTGTATATAAGACTTTGAAATGGAAATTTTCAACGATGAACACAACAACATACATTGATAATGCAACTTAAATTAGTACTTGAAAATGGTTTATATTGATTAAATAACTTAAAGTAAGTGCATTACAATAAAAGATTACAGATTTTTAACTTAACTACAACTTTTATATTAAAAATGACATTTAATGAAAATTTAAAAACTAAAGACTCTCTCTTGCTTGCTCCTTCTTGCCTCTTTTATACCCAAAAGGATTTCTCTCACTACTCTGAGTGTTTCCCACCTTCATTGATAGCCATTGGATGTCTTGAATTACTCTTGGCCGTTGGATTGAATTTTGGCGCCAAAACAAGTATTTGACAGTTGGGGTTGAGTGAAGGGGTAAGAGGTGCATTTAATGCTCATTGGAAGGTAGTTGAAGGTGGGGGGGACATGGATGAGTGAAGGTGAGGAGGGGATGGGAGGTTAGAGTGTAGCAGGGATAGTTGTCAAGATGTGATTTTGGCGCTGTATGGCTTGTTTGACCGAGATTTGACCAAGGATTAATATAAAAGGGGGTCAAAATGTTAAGGGTCCAAAGGGGTTGGCAGGGGGTCACTTGGTTTATGACAGGGTCCAAAATGGGTTTAAGGGTTTAATAACCAAGGACCTATGTTGTAATTTCTGAAAATCAAGGGACCTAGGCTACCAAATCTGCAAAGTTTTTCCAAGGGCTGAAAATGACAAGTTTTAATAGTACAAGGACCAAAGCTGACATTTTCAAAATTCCAAGGACCATTTTTGCCAATTTTGAAACTTGGAGGACCAATTTTGTAATTTCTCAAAACTTTTGATATTTTTCACCAAAGGACTAATTTTGACAAGTTATGATTTTAAAAGGACCTTTGGTGATTTATCTTTGAAATTATGTGCTCGTGGACTATTTCGACAATTTTTGAAACTTGGGGACCGAAGCGCCAATTATGCAAACTTAGCTCATTTTTCATCCGATTTTAAACATTTTGCATCCGAAACATATAAAATGCACTTTTGGAATATTTTCAGTATTTTGATGCATTTCTGAGGATTTTTAAACGTTTTGCAGTTCAGATTGACCCAAAAATGATGAGTATTTACACACTCATCATGGGGCTATGAACTCACCGTGAGTTTGATGATGTCAAATGTATAGTGAGAACGATGGATGTATCTTGAGAACTTCTACAAGCAACCTATAACATGGTTTCGTGTCTTAGTTTATGGAATAATGATGCGAAAGCATAAACGTGTCTATATATAACTCCTTATATTGATCTTGATGTACTACATGGTTGTTTTGGTATGTTGTTTATAGAACCGGTTTAGGTTGTGAAGGCATAATTAGTTTATAGTTATCATACTACCGTTCGGGCCATCACAATCCAAAGGTCATGTAGTGAACGTACGAGGAGCTAGGACACGTTAAATTGTTAATCCAGCAAACTCGTCAGTACGAACACCCCTGAGAGGCACCTCATGTGAAGTTCCCTACTGTTGTAGTACTTAGTAGGTAAAACATATAGTTTGCTTGTTTGATTTCATATCATAAGTGTCAAAATGTTCATATGGTTTGCAAAACACAAGTTACAAGGTTGTTTGGTTATGATTAGGAAATCATAATGGTTATCACAAGTATCGTCATAATTTATGTCACAAGTGTTTAAAGAAAAGTTTACAAGTCTCTAAATTGTAAAGTTGGTTATACAAGTATAGTTTCACATGTGAAAGCACTATCCCGAAGGTTGATTAAGCTTAGGAAAACTAATTTGAATGAAGTTTGTTAACTTAGTATGTAATTAGCCTTGATAACAACATGGTTTCTATATTCTTTAACTTGTGGAAAACCAAACTTTGACCCTAAAAACTGTTTTACAAATCCGAGGCAGAAAATGCTATCATTTGGTCTTTTTAGGTCGAGTTTCCTCGCGATAGACGTAAAACATCATTCCGGACAACTTTCGTGTTTTAACTTTTTGATAATTCGTACCAGAAGTGCCTCTAAAAATTTCCAGATTCACTCAGAAAGTTTTTAGGCAGTTTTGGCGTTTCTAGGTTTCGCTACTCGTTTGTCCATTTCGGGTGATTCAAATTGCTATGTTTTCCTTTCAATCTTGTCTATAACAATATGTAAAGTATCAAATCTATATGTGGTTGGTTTTATAGAACTCTTGTACCTAAATCCAGTAATTAACAGCATTAAATGATTTAAACATAACTTAGTGTAGTTTATAAGTTTTAGATTTGTTTTAATCAATATTTTACATCATGATCCAACATAAGAGTACATATATCATGGAATAACAATAAGAAACATATGAATGATATAGAGTAAGAGTGGTGGTTGGTTTTCTTACAACTTTAGGCTTTCTAAAGAAAGGAAGTTAAGAACAAGGATTAGGACAATAACTAGGAACCCTAGCTTCCAATCTTTTATCCATCTTGCTAACCCTTGTATAAACCTTATGAATTCAGCCCTTAGACCCTTGTGTAGCTCTTAATCCAACCATGGAATCACCATATAAACTCTTGAATCATGTAAAGAATAACTAGGCCTTGAACTTTGTAATGTAACTTGAAGTTTGGAAATCAAAGGAAGAGTGTTTGGTGTTTGTGTGACATGAACGAATAAAAGGGGGTTTTATAGGACTTCTTGGTCATTGAGCAGGTGCTAGAAAGGTGACTAACCAATCTTGCTAACTAAGTCTTGGTTTAGATGAAGTAAACTTAAGGCCAAAGTTAACTTAGCTAGTTTTTTTAGCACATGTAACCATCCTAAGTGAACAAGGCTTATCACAAGCCAACAAGGATTGTGACACACCATAATACACATTCATATGGGATAAGGGGTGACTAGATGGATAAACTTGCATTATCTTGCTTTTACGGAGTCAGTTTTGGTCCCGGTAATTACTAACGGTAAGTATTTAAATCACAAAATGTAAAACTACGTATCGTAAAAATATGAAACTTGTAGAAATGATTAAGCTTATCAATATACTCAATAATAAAATATAAAATGAGTGGTAAGTTCCATCGGGTTGCTTAAACGCTGTTAAAGCTGAAAACGTGGGTAAAAAACACGTAATTCGCGTAAAACGCAGAACTGGAAAACGTAAAATTCCAAAACTTGTGGAATTGTCATATGATGTGAGAAATACATATTTCTATTGTTTATAAATTTATCTGGACATATCGGGATGTCTGAATGACTAATTCTCGGACACGGTTTTGTGAAATCGGTTCTGAATAGATTCAACGTACGTCGTCAGGACGACTTTTCAAGTATCAACTTTCTTGTCATGATGGTAAAATAAAAATAATAATTTTTACGAGATGAATAGTAAGTGAATAGTAACTTTTCAAAAAAAATGAAAAGTAACCTGAAAATGCGGGTTGTTACAATAACTGTCATACCAACGAGTAACACCAAACTTGAATTCCGTTACATTCACGAAATTAAGGGTGTTACAAATTGGTATCAGAGCTATAGTTATAGAAAAACTAGTCTAATCGAGACCTGTACTATAACCACTTTTGCACAAAAATATTTTATAGCCTTACGCTCTCCGTGTCTTCCATCCTCCAGACGATTATGTGACTTCTGTGCATTTTATGCTACACAAACATATTAGTATATTGGTATATACACACTTGACATACTTGACCATTCTATGTAAACATTTGATTTATTTTGACATCATATACCTTCTTGTAGACATTATTTCGGCACAACCACATTTTCCCGATCATATACCTACTCGTACATTTTGTGATCTACGAAACTTTCTCAAGACATTGTAACTGATTACAATGGTCTTTTCTATATCTCAGACATTGTAATTTATACAAATGGTCTCATTTATTTTTCAAGACATTGCGAGATACAATGGTCTCATTTATTTTTCAAGACATTATGAGATACAATGGTCTCAATTATTTTTCAAGACACTGTGAGATACAATGGTCTCATTTTATTTTTCAAGACATTGTGAAATACAATGGTCTCAATTATTTTTCGAGAAAAGTTCAAAAAGAGGCCAAAATCTTTCTTGGAGTCCCCATTGTGGTCATTTTTAAACTCAATTTTCAAAATGGTCATGCAGCAACTACTCGACGTCGCAGCTCCACCCAAAAATCGCCATGTGTCCAATTGCAAGTACACTTTTTTACTTTTCATTGTACTAAAATAACTACCCATATTGTGCAACCGACGGCTACTCAACCTCCTTTTACTCGACTTACATTTATCCACGTGCAAAAGTACATCGGGAAAGAAAAAAGTACACATTAAAAAAAAGTAAAAAATCTTTTAACCAAAAGTACACATAAAAATCCAAAATGCATGTGTACTTTTGTTTTAAAAAAATTTTGTACCTTTTTTTATTTTTTTAATGTGTAATTTTTTCTTTCCCAAGGTACTTTTGCACGTGGATAAATGTAAGTTGAGTAAAAGGAGGTTGAGTAGCCGGCGGTTGCGCAATATGGGTAGCTATTTTGGTACAATGAAAAGTAAACAAGTGTACTTGCAATTGGACACATGGCGATTTTTGGTGGAGTCATGAGTCGAGTAGTCAAGCATGACCATTTTGAGATTGAGTTTAAAAATGACCACAATGGGGACTCCAAGAACGATTTTGGCCTCTTTTTGTACTTTTCTCTTATTTTTCAAGACATTGTGAGATACAATGGTCTCAGTTATTTTTCAAGACATTGTGAGATACAATGGTCGTCTCAATTATTTTTTTTAAGACATTGTGAGATAAAATGGTCTCAATTATTTTTCAAGACATTGTGAGACACAATGGTCTTAATTATTTTTCAAGACATTGTAAGTTATACAATAGTCTGTAAAATTATTTCATAAACCTTACATGATAACGTTTTTCTGATATAAAAACCCGTCGCAATCTGTCAATCTCATTGACTATCTTACTACCCGTCTCGGAAGACGAGTTTGAACAATCGTCCCATACTCTTGGAACACCTACGTTGTCTCGTAATACACTGCCTTTTAAAAATCACCAGTTAAGTATGAGTGTTGTGTCGAATTCTTAAGTAGGATGATTTATAATATCCTTATTTGATGAATTAGGACGCCTTTTCATTTAAATAAAGAGATTGTAAATCACCTAACCATAAGTTTATAACTCATTACTTACATAAATTTGGACGCTTATTTATGTAAGTAATGAATTATAAATAAGTGAGCTTATTTGTATCTGAAATGACATGATTATGGACTCGAACCCGATAATCACCAGAATTCGTTGATAAGATCTAGAGACACGATAATATTTTGCCACTCAACAAAAATCTTAAGACCTTATACTACCCAATTTCATTCGTGAAGTTTTTCATTCATGAGATAATCCGAACTAATATCTTGAGATAGTTATCAAATCTTCTCTTCATTCTTTAGAAGTACTAGCCAATTTAGGTCTTAAGGATATTATTCCACCATAAACCTTTAAAATCTTCTTACAGATTTTAAAGCAAACCTAACATCTCTACCTAAGAATAATGGTAAGCGTACACTACACTCTTCTGATCATCAACATATCACATTATTATCTAAACCCCATTATATGTCAGTATGTAAACCTTCACGGTATCACGTTTCTTTCGAACACTAGCTGACACAGACACTGGGGATATGGCCTTCATCCCGAAACTACCCAGGACATGATCTATTTTCGAAACAGTTTGGATAACCACTTGCCACAAGCTAAACTTTCCTATAACAACAATTATCACATCATTACAAACCATTTCACATCAACAATTTCTTACACCTTGGGTTAGCAACTATTACCCTAACAACAACAAAACTATTCCGTTGAGGCACTATATAGTTGAAAGTGTCAGTCAAGCATTTGCTTGACTAAGGTGTTCACATATCACCCACGAAACGACTAAGGAAACCATACAAATACAAATTAGGCTACATGCCGCACACTATCGCCAGAAAAGTTACACAGATGTAAGACGTTAACTTTCAAAAATATCCATGTTAGGAATTAAGGTTTTGTTGAAAGCCTCGATACGATATTATTTGTTTTGAGAAACAGGAAAAGCCGAACCAAAGTTATATTGGACTTTATAAGATCTTAGAAAAACTAAACCTTTGGATTACCAACTTAAGCTACCACCAAAACCTTAAATGGTACATTCTATGAAGAGAAACTTGGGAACGCGAAGATTAGAATTCACCGCATATAGCCGTACATTATATGAAGAGAAACTTGGGAATGCGAAGATTAAAATTCACCGCATATACCCACACCTCTATCTAGAAAATTAACCATCGAATAACACACACTGAATTCCGGAACAAAATTCCCTTTAAGGTGGTAAGAAAATAACAACTCAAAAATTTCACATTAATATATGTTCAAAATATAAACATTTTATACCAAAATCACGAGCAATTTTGAACTTTAAATATAACCGTTAGGTTATCCCGTGTAACACCCCCGATTTCGTGATACGCAGCGGAATTCAAACTGGGTGTTACTTCATGGCACAACAATCATAACAATAGAAAACAAACTCTAATGGAGTCGTTTTAAAAGATTTATCATTCGATTTATATAAATATCAGAGTTTACAAAAATGAGGTCCCAGTAGTTTCACGGTTTACAAAAATACATTAAATTGGTTTTCAAATGATAATAAAATTTATAGCCTTCTTGAGTATCCGTGCTCCTCCGTGCCAGCCTCGTATAATATGTACCTGAAATACATGCTTAAAACTGTCAACACAAAGGTTGAGTGTAATTCATAGAGTTTGTTTGATGGTTGAACACAATATTTGTAATGTGAGGTAATTAGTCTCACATTCATAGTTTAGAAAATAAAACAGTTATTATTAGACTAAGCATCATGCAATCAAGGCGTTAACGTGTTCCAAAATTAATGTCGGTGCATGCCCTATCAAGTAAAAATTGACGTTTTTACCAATGTTACTCAAATATAGTGCGTTTGTTTGCCTACCCGGTCAACACAAACGAGATTCGTCAATCCCAATAGATCTATTCACAATATTCGCTCCCACTATTACTAGTGATTAATGATTCATGATTAAGGGACTTAAGTTTGGAAAATGCGGTAACTTAGTTGTAGTAAAACAATATGATAAGTATACAGTTTGAAAGCAATGTGTTCGGTTTAAAATAAAGCATGTATCTCCTCCAAGGGTTTGTAAAACAATTAAGTAATAGAAAGTGGGGCTATGAACTCACAATAGTGATCAACAGCGGAGTGTAACGATATAATGTTTATCAACAGTAGAGTATGACAAGATCACGATCTTTAATGATTACCTAAGAAAGCATAGTATTCGTGTTTTAGTATAGTGTATGATATAAGTGTACAAGTATATGTAGTTTGTTGGCTTATGATGTTGTACATGAATCCTTAAGTTAAAGTATTCCTTAAATGATGTTTGGCTATCAAAATCAAGAGGTCGTGAAGTAGTTTAACATGACTTATGGTCATTTACTTAGTTTGTCCAAGTCTAGTGAACAAGTTTTGAAAACAAGTTTCGGTCATTAGACTTATACTAGCCGTGCGGCTAAGTTATGGTTAAGCAATAATAATCAAGACCATATTAAGGATGTGTCTAAGTTAGACAATCTCAAGACAACAATCTTGACTCAATCTTGCTTTATATTAGCCTCAAATGATCAATATATCACTTAAAGTTCTCACTAAGGTTGTTTTCTAGTCAACAACAGGTCAGCTTAGTTTTTTCCATTTTCAGGTTTTGTCGTTCATTTTCTGCTTATGTGCTCCTGAGTTTTTGTAGAAAAAGTCATTTAGAGCACTCTTGTATAACTCCAAGTCTAACCATGGAATCACTAAAACAACCCAAGAATCATAACTAGCTACCTAAACCCTTCACTTTTGTAGTATAATTTATAGCTTGAATTCAAATGGATGATGATGATGGAGGAGGGGGGTTGAACGACCTAGGGAGATGAAGGAGAGGGTTTTGATCACTTTTTTCATGTAAAAGATGTGTTAGCGAAGTTTTATCCTCTAGTGGGTGACAAAGGTAGTATATGTGGAGAGTTATAAGACTTAGTGTGTTAAGAGAAAGCCAAGTGGCTTTGTGAGAAGCCAATGCATGCCACCTCTATTTTGAGTTGGTAGTGTGTGTTATTTTACCTAGTTTTTGATTTATGAGGTGTAGTTTGGTCCCGGTAATTACTAACGTTAAGCCCTTAAGTCACGAAACTTAAAACTGGGTAACGTAAAAATGTAATACTTACAAAAATGTCTAAACTTATCAATATACTCTAACTAGGTATATTAAAAGTATGACAAGTCTAATAAAGTGTTTTCATGTTGTTAAAACCTAATAACGTTGGTTTGAGTACACGTCTTACGTAAAAAGTAAAATATATACTTAAAAATGATAAAGTAGTAATAGTTTATATAAATTATGATTATTGGTGAAAATAAAGTATTTTGAACATATAGACTTATCGTAGTCTTGTGTTGGTTACAAGGAAAATTACCAGTTACTACCGGTTATCGTATTTGCTTTTATGTTACGGTAAAAGTCAAATAGTCAAAAGTTAAAGTCAAAAGTCAACTTTAAAAAGTCAAAGGGTAAAATAGTCATTTTACCTTATGAAAAATTACGGGGTTGCTACAGTCTCTACCCCTTAAGGGAATCCCGTCTCGGAATTCAGTGTGTGTTATCCGATGTTGAAGTGTCTAGGAAAATGTAGATGTATGCACCGAATTTTAATTCTTTGCGTTCTCAAGTTTTTGGTAATAGAATGTGCTATGTACCATTCTAAGTTTTTTTCATAGAATGTGTTATGTACCATTCTAAGTTTTTGGTGGTGGCTTAAGTTGATAATCTAAAGGGTGTTGTTAAATCTTATAGAGTCCAATATACCTCAAGTTTGGCTTTTTCGATTCTCAAAACGAATCATATCTTATTTTATTTGAGGCTTTCAACAAAACCATAATCTCTAACATGGAGTTTTTGGTAAGTATTAACGCCTTACATCTATGAAAATTTTGTTTTAGGCGATAGTGTGCGACATGCAGCCTAATTTGTATTTGTATGGTTTCATTAGTTGTTTCGTGGGTGATCTCTGAACACCTTAGTCCAGCAAATGGTTGACTGACACTTTTGTCTATATAGTGCATTAAATGGAATAGTTTTGTTGTTGTTAGGGTAACTGTTGTTAATCAAAGGTGTAAGATATTGCTGATGTGAAATGGTTTATAATGATGTGATAATTGTCGTTGTAGGAAAGTCTTGCTAGTGGCAAGTGGTTATCCAAACCATTTCCAAAGTTGATCATGTCTTAGGTGGTTTCGGGATGAAGGCTATATCGAATAGTGTTTATTTCTACTAGTGTTTGAAAGAAACGTGATACTGTGAAGTTTTACATACTGACTTATGATTGGTGCAAAACCGTCAAGTTATCTCACGCAAGCTAGCCACTTGTGAATGACCAACCGTAAGAAACTCAAAACAGTTCACACACCAATGCAATTTAAGATCAGAGGAATATAGGGTATTCCTGGGTCGTTAAGTCCCACGGAGGATGAATTGGTGTATAAACACTTCAGATGATAGAATGATCACTAAGGATAGTGATCAGTAAGGATTTTGATAGATAATTACCTAAAGAAAAGATTAATAAATTACAGCGACTTAAATACAAATTAAAAGAGATTAAAAAGTTAAAATATATTAAATAAACGCTATCACTATTTTTACAGATCGATGAACGCTTATTTTATAAAGCAAAATAACTTAAATAAACTATTTTAACTAAACGTAAACTCAAATTATCTAAAACGTTACTTAAAACTAAAGCGAGCGTTATGTATTTAAAATGGCGCCTGAGCGCAAGATAAAACGTAAATTTTATGAAATAAAAGGCCTATGAGTGTAAAACTAATTTTCTTACTTACTATTTGATAAAAGAAAATTTTACAAAAAGAATTATATATTTTGACTTTTATATTTTTATTATGAATTAATTACTATAAAACACTAATTAAATGTTTAAAATACTAAAACTAATTAGAAAAATCAAACTTTTTATAAATTACTTTATACTAATACAAAGACAAGAAAATTGCAAAAGTTGAAAAAGCTATTAAAAATAAGCTGGAAATTAGCTATTTGCTACGTTTAAGCTTATTGTGGAAAACGTATATAAGAAATTGATAGTGCAAGATTATGACGAGAAAAGTCCCAAGGGCAACTGGTTTACAGGTACCCACTATCACTCTCACAAAGGGGGAGGTCTCAGATTCGAGCCTGCCTACCCCCTTTTTGCAAAAACATTTTATTTTTGATTTTTCTTTTTGCAAACTTATTAAGCACAATGTAATAAGCACTTTTTACAACTAAAACTTTTAATGAAAAGTACTAATAAGCTCTGAGATAAGCTAAAATCTCAACAAAGGGCTATAGAAATGAAATAAGCTAAAGAGTTTAAACCAAAATGGCTTTTAAGCTAAAAATAAGCAAAGTGTAAAATGGAAATAAGCTAAATAATGGTAATAAGCTAATATGAAAACTGATTAAGCTTAAAGGTTGACAAATAAGCTCTAAACAAGCTACAAATAAGCACTAGTGTAACTGTTTGCACAGGACACTCTTTAAATCACTATGCACCTTATAGCTTAATTTTAAGCACTAAAATAAGCTAGAAACTAAAAACAGAAACTTGGATTATCAAGATTACCAGATAAGCTATCCAAAAATCCAAAGCTTACACTGTGGGTACCACTGTGGAGCTTATGAGGGGCTTAAGAAAAAGCTTAAAAACCACTGATCAGTTATGAAACACAAAAATGGGACATCAAACAAATCACTTGCAGCCCTGGTAAACAAGCTACAAACTTTAAAATTAAGCTTGGATCAATGAGATGGCTTGGTCAGCTTTCTAAAAAACCAAATTTGACAAGCTAAGGTGCACTGGAGAGCTTTTTACAAGCTCTTTAAAATGAGTGTAAACCTGTGCACAGGGCACTGTATTGAAATGGTGTGAAAAATAAGCTAAACAAAAAGCTATTAAATAAGCTATAAATGGAAAATAGGCACTTGTAACCTTGAGACAGCTAGGTTGGCTTCTCAAAAAGCTAAAACACACAGGATTAAGCTAACTTATAAGCTCTGTGTGAGCTTGAGAAAGTGATAAGCTCACTGATGCACAGGACACATTTTGACTTTTGTTATTAAACTAAAGGTTTGACTTTTATGAATTTGTGATTGATCTAAAACACTGATATTGATGTATTAAGGTGTATAAATACTGAATTGAACAAGTATAACAACTTCTTAACACAAAACCATGATTATAAGACTTAAAAATCCAACAGACAGATGAACAAGGAGATTAAAAGGATTTTTGACTTTTTCACAAAATGAAAACTGGTTTTAAGTTTCTTTGAGCTACTAATAACTAAGGAAACATAAGAAAGGCAAAAGCCATAACATAGACAACCTTTAACTCAGTTAAACTAGCTTATCCAAACACACCTTATAAGACTGTTTTGGAACTTTTTCAAAGCAAAGCAAAGATTAAAACCATTATACTGAGTACAGACCTTGTATTATCATTCATTAAGATTAAATAAGTGTGAAACAATAGCCATAACAACATAAAGCTCAATAATGATCCTAATACTATTTTAACTGTTAAAATAAAATTTATATGAACTACAAATTCTAATGAACTAACAACTGGTTTTATGGTTTGATTACACTTAATTACAACTAATGAACATGATCAAACAGAAATTTGAGCTAATAACTGTCTTACACAGTAAATGCCAAAATGAGATCAAGATGCTTACAAATGGCTTTGAGTCACAAACTGAGAATTAGGACCAAATAACAGATCCTATAGCTTACCAATAAGCACTACACCCAAGGCCATCCACTATATACCCTGCTCCAGCTTAAGCTTCACTTCCATGGAACCTTTTTTATTTTTAAACTATTTATTTGGTATTTTTGTGGATTTTTGTGTTTTCAATACTAAACTGTTTTTAAGGTAACTAATAGCTTTAATAAGCTATCTTAGGAGCTTATGTGGGCTTCTGAGTCCAGAGTAACAACTAATTAACAACATTCACCATTAATGAGATTTTTTAAACTTGAAAAATTGCTTATCTTGAAAATGTAACTTGAAACGGAAATTGATGTTAACAAAGGTTTTATTTCACTTAAATAACTTGAAATACAAAGCTTAAAGCTTTAACAAACACTGAAACTTAAAATTTAATAAAAAACGACATAAGCTAAAATTACAATTATTCTAGATCACTTCTCCATTGCCTCTTCTGCTTTCTTTATAGCTTTTCTGAACTCCCCACATGTCTCTGATCATATCCCATCAACATTCTCAGCCATTGATTCAGTCAAAGTGATCACAGCCATCAAATTGGATTTTGGCGCCAAAAGTGCTCATGGTTGCTTGAGATAATTTCAGAGCAATTAAAGAAGTTTGGAGTATAGTAGAGGTGTAGGGGACAAGTTGGGAAGTAGGAATGGGTTTAGGGGTTATTTTTGCAGCAAAAACAGGGGATGAGGTGAGGTTTAGGGGTTAAAGTGGTGAGGAAGCATTTAATGCTTGGTAGGCTAATGAGAGGAGGGGGGTTGAGCTGGAAAGTTGAATGAGGTGGAAAGGATGAGGTGGAGGTGATAAAACCACCTCGGTTTTGGGAAACAACCATGGGAAGGGATGAACAAAGGCAAAGGTTTATTTTGAATTTAAAAGTTGGGGGTTGTGGATTTGGGCCTGGGTTGGGTTTATATTGGATCCGGCTTGGTTTGTTAGCTAAATAACCATAAGGACCAAAAATGTAATTCTGCTAAAGTGAGGGGTTGAACTTGATAAATTTCCAAAGCTCTCACAAGGACCAAAACTGCCAAAAGTGATTAGTACAAGGACCATTGTTGATTATTTTCCATTTTTGAAATGTCCAAGGACTAAAATTGCCAATTTTGTAACTCTAGGGACCAAACTTGTAATTTTCTCCAAAGTTTATCATAAGGACCATTCTTGTCATTTATAAATAGCACAAGGTTAATATTTGATAATTTTCACTTTTTAAATTAACCAAGGACTATTTTTGACAATTTTCAAAGTTAAAGGACTAAAGTTGTCATTTTGTGATTTTTGAACTTTAAAGGGTTTGTTTTGACAACTTTTGAATCTCATGGACCTAAAATGATATTTTACAAGTTTTTGAATTACCAGGGACTGTTTTTGATAACTTTTGTAACTTGGGGGACTAAAACTGCCAATTATGCAAACTTGATACGTTTTTCATCAGATTTTGATGTTTTTGCATTTAAAACACATAAAACACTTGTTTGTGATATTTTTATCATTTTGATGTGTTTCGAGTGTTTTCGATGTTTTGGCATTCTAACAAGATAAAATGATGAGTATTTAGACACTCATCAATCCCCATTACTAAGATATTGCTAGTCCCTAGCAATGATTTATGAAAAGTTAATGGATTTTATCTCTTTACCAAAAGCCATTACTTCGAGTAGCCAATTGTTTTAGTTCAAGTAAGAACCTTGGTACAATGATAACCAAATGATTTTGAGCAAATTACCGGTTGTCAACGGTTTTGATTTGTCTTTACGAAGCCGTTTGCTCGGACTAGCCAACTCTTAGATAAATTATCAATATTATCTTTGGTGAGCCGATTACCAATTATGGATTTTCAACTGCCTTTACCACAAGCCATAAACTTGCGGGCTAGCCAACTTTTCACTAGTTTAAAGATATGGTGAGTTGAACACCATACAATTTTAGGCAAATTGCAAGCCATAAACGGATTTGAGATATCTTTACCAAGAGCCGTTTGCTCCTGGATTAGCCAATCCTTATGTGGGTTAGACATGGTGGATTGATTACCATTTGTTGTGTTTAGTACATAGTACTTCCACTAAATAAAAATTTTAAAATTTGGCCATTTTGGGGAAAAAGGGACTAAAGGGTACATTTATGATCAAATTCGCGAAATTTCCCCCACACTTAGAAATGAATATTGTCCTCAATATTCAAAGTACCTACTGTTATGCGAAACTTAGAACGTAAAAGATAACATTAGTAGCTAAGTGTAGAAACACAACATTTATTCTCTTTTAATATTTACAATTTTCATTCATTTTAAGGTCTATATACAACATGGGGCATCTCCCCACACTAGGGTGGTAGAAAGGGATAAGAAGATGTAAATATGGATGAAAACCCATATGGTGTGTGCTATTGTTTTTGATTCCCGAGTCACTAGCTTGACTCGATCCCCGCATTATTGGTTCATGGGGAATGTTTGTAGATCCGGACAATCACGGGTGGAATGTCCTCTCCAAAGTAGTGCTTTAATCGATGACCATTTACTTTAAAATTGGGACCATCAGTGAGATAACTCAATGGTGCCATAAGGATAAACCTTAGTAATGGTAAATGGACCGCACCAGCGGACTTAAGCTTTCCGAGAAAATCTTCAATCTAGAATTGAAAAGAAGGACTCGATCACCAACGTTGAAAACGCGGTTCTTGATTTTAGAGTCATGAATCTTCTTTGTCTTTTGTTTGTAGATCAAAGAGTTCTCGTATGCTTGATCACGAAGTTCATTTAGTTCATTCATTTGAACTTTTACGTGATCACCGTCTCAGATATCGAAGTTTGCATGTTTTAAGGCCCAAGAATCCTTGTGCTCTAGTTCAATCGGAAGATGACATGCTTTTCCGTACACTAGCTTGTATGGAGTACACCCAATTGGTGTTTTGTAAGTCGCATTTAAAAGCCCGTGAGCGCCATCCAGCTTTATCCGACCGTGATGTATGATTTTCACCCATCGTCCTTTCAAGGATTCTTTAATACCACGGTTTGAAACTTCCACCGCCCACTTGTTTGGGGTGGTATGCAGATAGATAGACGGTGGTAACACCATACTTTTGCATGACACGATCAAATTGGTCATTACAAAATGTGTACCACGATCACCGATTATAGCACGAGGAGTTCCAAACCGCAAAAGAGCTTTAAAAATTTCACAACTACTGGGCATCATTTGTAGGTAAAGCTTTGCTTCAACCCATTTTGACAGATAGTCAATGCATTCACGAGTATGTACTTGTTACCACGAGAAGATGGAAATGGCCCCATAAAATCAATACCCTGATGTCAAATATCTACAAACTTGAATGGCATTTTGTGGCATTTCATTTCTTTGAGATATATTTCCATGACGCCGACAAGCGTCATAGGTTTTGACAAAATCGTGGGCATCTTTATAGATTGTGGGCCAATAGAACTCGGAATCAAACACCTTTTGGCGGTGTAGTTTGGACTATGATGGCCCCGTGGGTCCAAAGATGGCAAGTCGTGAGAATGTCAAGAGCTTCTTGTCCATAAACACACCGTCGGATGACTTGATCCGCATGATTTTGAATAAGAAAGGGTCGTCCCAAAAGTAATGTTTAACATCTTTGAAGAATTTGTTCTTCTGGGGTTGACATCCTTTCACAATGAAGTTACCCGCATGGTAATTTGCAAAGTCAAGAAACCATGGGGTAGAAGAGTTTCACGAAAAGAAACCGCATTGAGTGTCTCGAGGAAATGTTTCATTTATTTCCTTTTTCTCGAAAACATCTTGGTGAGGGTTTTCTAACTGAAAGATGATCGTGACCTGTGTTCTCGGCTCCTTTTTATCACGTATGATGATATCAAATTCTTGGAGAAGGAGAACCCAACGAGCAATCTCGGCTTTGCATCTTGTTTTGAAAAGAGATATTTAAGAGTCGAGTGATCGATATACACTACACATTTGGTCAAGATTAAGTCGGCCGAAACTTCTCAAATGCATACACCACGGCTAATAGCTCTTTTCCGTGGTGGTGTAATGAGTTTGAGTTTCACCATAGTTTTGCTTGCGTGAGTGAATTGGTGAAAATGCTTATTTCTTCGTTGCCCTAAGATGCGCCGATAGCAAAATCACTTGCATCGCACATGAGCTCAAAAGGCAAGTCCCACGGGAGCAACGAGAATGGGTGCTTCAGAAGCTTTTTCTTCAATGTTTCAAAAGCTACGATGCACTCGGGTGAGAAGATAAAAGGAGCATCCTTTTCAAGAAGATGGGTCATTGGCGGGCGATTTTAGAAAAATCTTGAATGAATCTACGATAGAAACCGGCATGACCTAAAAAACTCCTAATACCTTTGACGGTAGTAGGATGAGGCAATTTAGCAATAACATCGACTTTTGCTCTATCTACCTCAATCCCGTTCTTTGAAATCTTATGGCCAAGGACAATGCCTTCTTTGACCATAAAGTGACTTTTCTCCCAGTTTAGACAAAGATTAGTGTCTTCACACCGTTTGAGCATTTTATCTAGATGGGAGAGACATGTTTGAAATGAATCCCCAATGATCGAGAAGTCATCCATAAACACCTCCATTGTTTCCCCGATCATGTCGTGGAAAATGGCCATCATACATCGTTGGAACGTGCGGGAGCATTACATAAGCCAAAAGGCATACGTCAGTAGGCAAAAGTTCCGTATGGGCGGTGAATGTGGTTTTATCTTGATCCTTTGGATCAATGGGAATCAGAAAGTACCCGAGAAACCATCAAGGAAACAATAGTATTCATTCCTCGCTAATCTCTCAAGCATCCGTCCATAAAGGCGGAGGAAAATGGTCTTTTCGGTAGCGCCATTCAACTTACGATAGTCAATGCACACACGCCATCCCGTAACTGCACGAGTTGGAATTAACTCGTTATCTTCATTGTGACAACAATTATGCCACCCTTTTTGAACACAATGAATTGGGCTCACCCAAGGACTATCTCGAGATCGGGTAAATCAATCCTCGCATCAAGAAGTTTGATAACCTCCTGCTTGATAACATCATGGATTTTGGATTTACTCTTCTCGATGTTGAATCTAACGGCTTGAAGTCATCCTCCATCAAGATTTTATGAGTACAAAACTGTGGTTTATACCTTTGATGTCGGAGAGTTTCCAAGCAATTGCTTGCTTGTGTGACTTCAAGATTTTTATGAGAGCACTTTTTCATCTTTACTCAAATCTCTAGCAATAATGACGGTAATTTATCATCACCTTCAAGAAATGCATACTCGAGATGAGGTGGTAAGTCCTTAGCTCAACCTCGTGAAATTCTTCGCTTTCTCAACCGACTTGATTTCCTTGTTATGAAGTTCGACGGAGGGAGTGATGATGATGATGGATCATCATTAAGCAACTTCTCAATGAGAAGTATGTCCCCTCAATGTCGATGGGAGCGTGATCAATTTCCCATGGAATGAATCATCGGATAAGTAAGCTTCAATCTCTTCCAAGATGAAGTCACTTTCCTCAAATGGGGTGAGAGAAGGAGTAGAATTGGCGATGATAGGTTGAGATGAATGAGTGAGATTATCACTCAAGAATTATGGTCATAACCAAGAACTTCTTGAGAGTACTCTTGTAGCAACATCAATGATATCTATTCGGTTAACCGATTCGTAATCATAATTTGCGGAGTACCTCGAAGTCCGATCAAGGTTAAAAGTGACGACTTCATTACCAACACGTAATGTGATTTCTTGCTCAAATACATCTATGAGAGCACGGCCCGTTCTCGTGAATCCTCGACCAACAATGAGAGGAACCCGATGATCGGCATCAAAATCAACAACCACGAAGTCACCGAAATGGAACTTTCCTACTTTCACAATACGCCTCGGCAATGCCAAGAGGATTCGGATATTGTACGATCCGCAAGCTCGAGAGTCATGCATGTAGGAGTAAGTTCCTAAGAGAAAGTTTCTTCCAAATCGAATAAGGCATCGATTGATGCTTGCACCAAGATCTGCTAGGGCAAAGCATTCAACCATTCCCGAAATACACAAGGTAAGAGAAATTTTCCGGATCTCCAAGCTTTTCTCGAAGCTTTTTCGGATAACCGCAGAAAGCGCTCGTTAAGAGGAGTTTTAGCCATTTCAAACAGCTTTTCCTTGTTGCTTAACATGTGTTTGAGAGTTGATGCAAACTTGGGCATCAAGATGATAGCATCCGCAAAGCTTATGTCAAATGTAACTCTTGGAAAATTTGGAAAAATTTGTCCATTTGATGACTAGCTTTTTCACGTAGCTTTTGCTCATTCAAACGTGATGGATAAGGAATAGAAGATTTGGATTTGATATTTTCAACGGAGCAACAGTGGTTCAAAACAACTCTGGATTAGACTTGGGTTTCGGAAAACTTGAGGTTGGACTACCGGGCGGGACGTGTGTGGTACTTCCATTATCAATAGGAAGTTCCTTGTCCTTTGTTGCCTTGGTAACTTGACTCATTGCCACGGGAGGAGGGGCATTGGAGTCGTAGGTCCATTGTGAGTCGGAGGTTCACTTTCCACTACCTTTGGAAGAGAAGAAGAAGAGGTAGTAGGAATAGCAGTCCATCATATGAAACACCACTCGGTTGTGATCGCTTTAGCATCGCCCCTCGGGTTAGCGATCGTGTTGCTCGGAAGTTTTCCCGAGCCCGAGGGTTGATCATTTAAAGACTTCTTGAGATCGCGATCCGACCGACCAACAACCCGTTCATCTCATCTTGGATTTCATGAATTGTTTCAACAACTCATCGATGATGGTCCAGTTGGAACAATGGCGGGAGGTGGATTAGAGGGCGGATGTTTTGATTATGACCTTGTTGTTGAAAATTCCTTGATTAGGATTCACATTCCCTCGAAATTGATTCCCGATTGAAATTGTTTTGATGAAGGTTCCCTTGTTGTTGGAAACCTTGATTGGGTCCGGATAGAAATTACCTTGGTTTTGATAACCTTGGTTCATTCTAGGTTGATTCCGATTCGATTAGGATTCGTTAAAACCGGTGGTGCTCGATAAGTGTTAGCACGGTATTTTGGTTCATTCGAGGACGGTATTGATTACCTCCACGATTTGAAGTACCGGCTATAGCATTTGTTTAACGGATCGCCATCGGTGGCGACAGCTTGTAGTATGCATGAGGACCACCACAGTAACACAAACTTCAACTTTCTTCACTTCACCATGTGATGGTGTTTGAGTGAAGGTGACTTTCTTTGGTTAGCAAGAACCAAAGCTCGAATAATATCTCGTGAGTTTATCAATTTTAGCATCGGTGCTAGATGTACTCACAGGAGATGAAGTAGAAGGTCCCGCATTAGATCGAGTTTGATATGTCTTTGTGCGGAAAGGCGGACTCGGATTTGTTTTCAATGATTTGTAAGGCTTCTTTGGTGGTTTTGCTAAGGAAATTACCTCCGCGGAGGCATTCAAAGAGTCTTGGTCACTTGTCTCGCACCATTGTAGAAAGTATCCATCTGCATTAACTCGGTAAAACCATGATGTGGACACTTATGAGCAATTCTTTATAACGATCCCATGCCTCCCGAATGATTCATCAAATCTCGAGAAAATTTCATTATCTCATTCTTAAGACTTGTGGTTCGGGATGGAGGATAGAATTGTTAACTAACTTGGTAACTAGATCTTCCCATGTCTCAATGGAACGAGGGGTTGTTTCTCGCCAATTCCGGCTTGTCCTCTAGAGAAAATGGGAATAGAAGAAGCTTGATAGCTTCGTGGGACATTCTTGTACTTGATGGTAGATGCAATCTTGTTAAACCATCGAATGTGTGCACGAGGATCATCCCGCCAAAACCATAGAATTGGCTTTGGGTTACCGTTAAGTAACCCGATTTTGAGTTCGGTATCGCCCACAATGGTCGGGACAACGATGGCATCTCCGTAACCCTCAATGGGTGCTTGGAGAAGCTCATTCATGGGTTTGTCTTCCGCCATTTCGACAGTGGTGGTGGTGGTAGACGTTCCTCGATCACGGTGAAGGAGCCGAACGCCCTCACGCTCACGAGGAGTCTTTCCAAGTTCGTAAAGTGGACTTGTAGAATCGAAGAACGAGAGCGCATGCACTAAGTATAAAAATCAATTTTCAAAACAAATGAGGCAAAACACAAGTGAACTTAACCAATAATCTCAAATGAAATGGCTTTGAAAAAGGTACACCAAATCACAAGTGACACAAAGGCAAGTTTTAAATCGATGTTCGGAACTTATTATGGTCGCACCCCAGCTAGGTAGTGCACTACCTTGATTTGCGGTGGTTGATTTTTATGTATATATTAAGTACCACCGAAAAGACGTAGGTATGATTTGTCTTGATGGGGTTTAAAACTTTTGGAAAATATTTTTGTATCGTCTCGTTTAACCAAATCGTATTTCTTTAAGAATCACCTTAAAAGAAACACAAGCTAGAAAACGTTACGATTGTTTTGTTGTTTTATATTGTTTTGGGTTTTAACACTTTAGGAAAAGTGCTAATGAACTTTTGATTTATATTTAACTTTACGTAAAACTTTTACAAACGATGGTATATGTGCAAGTACGGTCCGAAAATGCTAGAACACGCTTACACCTCCCGCAATGGCGTTAAAATTTGATTGGTGCAAAACCGTCAAGTTATCTCACGCAAGCTAGCCACTTGTGAATGACCAACCGAAGAAACTCAAAACAGCTTCACACCAAATTCAATTTAAGATCGAGGAATATAGGGTATTCACGGGTCGTTAAGTCCACGGAGGATGAATTGGTGTATAAACACTTCAGATGATAGAATGATCACTAAGGATAGTGATCAGTAAGGATTTTGATAGATAATTACCTAAAGAAAAGATTAATAAATTACAGCGACTTAAATACAAATTAAAAGAGATTAAAAAGTTAAAATATATTAAATAAACGCTATCACTATTTTTACAGATCGATGAACGTTTATTTTATAAAGCAAAATAACTTAAATAAACTATTTTAACTAAAACGTAAACTCAAATTATCTAAAAACGTTACTTAAAATTAAAACGAGCATTATGTATTTAAATGGCTTTGAGCGCAAGATAAAACGTAAATTTTATGAAATAAAAGGCCTATGAGTGTAAAACTAATTTTCTTACTTACTATTTGATAAAGAAAATTTTACAAAAAGAATTATATTTTTTGACTTTTATATTTTTATTATGAATTAATTACTATAAAACACTAATTAAATGTTTAAAAATACTAAAACTAATTAGAAAAATCAAACTTTTTATAAATTACTTTATACTAATACAAAGACAAGAAAATTGCAAAAGTTGAAAAAGCTATTAAAATAAGTCGAAATAAGCTATTTGCTACGTTTAAGCTTATCAGGAAAACGATATAAGAAATTGATAGTGCAAGATTATGACGAGAAAAGTCCCAAGGGCAACTGGTTTACAGGTACCCACTATCACTCTCACAAAGGGGGAGGTCTCAGGTTCGAGCCTGCCTACCCCCTTTTTGCAAAAACATTTTATTTTTGATTTTTCTTTTTGCAAACTTATTAAGCACAATGTAATAAGCACTTTTTACAACTAAAACTTTTAATGAAAAGTACTAATAAGCTCTGAGATAAGCTAAAAATCTCAACAGTGGCTATAGAAATGAAATAAGCTAAAGAGTTTAAACCAAAATGGCTTTTAAGCTAAAAAATAAGCAAAGTGTAAAATGGAAATAAGCTAAATAATGGTAATAAGCTAATATGAAAACTGATTAAGCTTAAAGGTTGACAAATAAGCTCTAAACAAGCTACAAATAAGCACTAGTGTAACTGTTTGCACAGGACACTCTTTAAATCACTATGCACCTTATAGCTTAATTTTAAGCACTAAAATAAGCTAGAAACTAAAAACAGAAACTTGGATTATCAAGATTACCGGATAAGCTATCCAAAATCCAAAGCTTACACGCTGGGTACCACTGTGGAGCTTATGAGGGCTTAAGAAAAGCTTAAAACCACCGATCGCTTATGAAACACAAAATGGGACATCAAACAAATCACTTGCACTGGTAAACAAGCTACAAACTTTAAAATTAAGCTTGGATCAATGAGATGGCTTGGTCAGCTTTCTAAAAAACCAAATTTGACAAGCTAAGGTGCACTGGAGAGCTTTTTACAAGCTCTTTAAAATGAGTGTAAACCTGTGCACAGGGCACTGTATTGAAATGGTGTGAAAAATAAGCTAAACAAAAAGCTATTAAATAAGCTATAAATGGAAAATAGGCACTTGTAACCTTGAGATGCTAGGTTGGCTTCTCAAAAGCTAAAACACATAGGATTAAGTTAACTTATAAGCTCAGTGAGCTTGAGAAAGTGATAAGCATACCGATGCACAAGACACATTTCACTTTTGTTATTAAACTAAAGGTTTGACTTTTATGAATTTGTGATTGATCTAAAACACCGATATTGATGTATTAAGGT